>CANUEY010328511.1:0-11244 GCA_948099555.1 Croton setiger | reverse complement strand
CAGTTCCATCGTCTTTTCCTCTGGGTCGGTCAGCCGAAGCTTAAGATCTCTCTCTCTCACATTTCATCATTTATATCATCTTATCATGTAGATTTTTGTCATATGTTTTGTTAATAAAGTTTTTGGGATAAGTAGGACATTTGTTTGTAATTAAAGGATTTTATTATGTTATGTTTGATATTTGGTTTATGCTTTTGGTTATATGTATGTTTATGTTTGAATTGGACTTAGGTAAAAATGAGAATTTAAAATGCTATATATCTTATAAAAAAAATAAAAAATTTCATGTTTTATGACATAAGAGTATACGTAGAGGATGTTACATTAAGTCCCCAGCAGAGTCGCCAAATTATGAATCCTTACCTCCCTTCGAGCCTTGTCGTCCGTACGAGGACGGTTTGTCGAGGGTGTTCACTCGGAGATGTGTTGTTTAGAGTCACCACTTAATTTTTTTTTATTAGGGGAAAATTAAGAAAGAACCCTAAGTGACTCCGTTTTGATAATTAACCTATTTTTAGGTTAATTGGCCCAATGAATAATAGACACTAGTTGGCGAACTTGAGGTGGATCCGGAGACTATGTCGTGCATATTCGACTAATCCAATCTTATGTATGTGATGCAGGATGTAAGCAAAGAGTTTAAGAATGATTTGAACTGTTACTTGAGGTTAGATCCCAAGTATGCCTATATACTCTCGTTTGCATGAGAGATCAATGTCAATATAGTTCGAGAGAGCCTATTAGAAAGGATGCATGTAAGCATGTGTGTGTGTCAAAAGGATTGACGGGCTTTGGGGCCAAAAGTGTGATTTAGGCACTTAGGTGCCAAAAAATTGATTTGTTTAAGTCTAAGGACCAAAAGAGTTATTTCGCGGCACTGGGGCTAAAATGTGATTTGATGAGGTCTAGAGACCAAAAGAGTAATTTTGTAGTGCTGTGGCCAAAAGTGTGGTCGAGGGACCAAAAGTGTGGTCTAGGGACCAAAAGTGTAATTTTGTGGTGCTGTGGCAAAAAATGTGATTTGTTAGGCTTTGGAGCCAAAATGAGTGATTTGTTAGGCCTTAGGGCCAAAAGTGCAATTTTGCGTGGCCTAGAGACCAAAAATGTGATTTTACTGTACTTGGGCCGAAAATGTAATTTGTTAGGCCTTAGAGCAAAAATTGAGATTTGTTAGGCCTTGGGGTCAAAAGTGCAATTTTACATGGTCTAGGGACAAAAAATATGATTTGTTAGGCATTGGGGCCAAAAGTGAGATTTGTAAGCACTAAGTGCTGAAAATAGTGATTACGCAATGCAGTATGCTATGTATGCTTGAATTGAGAAGAATTTTGAATTGAGAAGAAGATTGAATTGAGAAGACTAGGGTTTGCTGCGTACATGTGGTAGTCGGCGACCGCTCCGCAGCTTCAGCTTGATTTGAACTTTTTTATAATTTTTTTATTAAAATATGAATGCACAAAAACACAACAATGTAATGCAAAGTGTAGAAAGCAGTAAAGAATCACGAGAAGCGAAAAGGGAGAAGAAGGCGACTGTCAACACAACTTAAGGTGTGAGTAAAAAAGACCTTTAGGGGTTATTTATAGGGGAAAAACGGGTAAAAGTTGACCAGAGGGCGGCCCGGAGCGCCCTCGCAAGCGGCCAGGAGCGCCATGATGCTGCCTTTTGCTAGTTTTTCGTTCCGGAGCCTTTTCGGGACGTTTCGGGACTCTGATGACTTTTCTGAGGCCATTTCTGTGGTCCTCGTAATATTCTGGACGTTTTTAGTACCATGAAGGCATACTTCCGATGCAATTTGCCAACAACGTTTGGTTCGGCTCGACTATTTGCAGTATAAGGAAAATCGATTTTCCAAGCCTCAAAATTCAAGTGTTCACATAGCGACACTTGGTTCTCCTAAACTATTCAAAGAATGAAACCTATAGAAATCAATAAATACATACTCTAAGATAAAATGAAATGAAATACAACCCTTTTCCTTTCTTAAAAACTTCTCCTAACACTAAATCTACCATCTATTCATCAAACAACCGACATAACTCATTTTCCCTAATTTAATTAAAATCGTAAGGCAACATACCTTTGATTTCTTTCTTCCATAACTTGATTGAGTTTTAGGGACTCAAATCATCAGTTTATTAGTTAAGTTTTAGGATAATCCTTATGGAAGAGTAGGGTCTAAGGGATGAAGAGAGACAGAGGAAGAAGAAGAAAATGAATATGAAAGAAGACGGGGGAAGTGTGGTCGGTGGGTTAGGGGAAAATACTGAATTTATCATTTTACCCCCCTCTAGAAACCTTTAAATAAATATCCATCCTTATTACACTTTGATCATTCTTCTTATTTTTTTATTTCATATCATCCATTCTCATTTTATTTATTTACTTAACATTTTATTTTTAATTAACTAAATTTTACCCACTTATTATCCAGATGATTCAAATCAATTCCGGTTCTGAGTCAACCTTTCTATTGAAATGCATGATTTTAACTAACCCGAAAACCGGAGTGCTACACAGCGTCAGTCATGTTACAAGAAGTTTGTGGTGAGGACGGTGGTCGCTTCTTTGTCGATTTCTGTAGTGGCTGAGGTTGCTAGGGTTATGCATTCAAAGTCTTGAGGATGAAGACATGAATTGCTTTTTTTTTTTTTTTAATTTAGCAACTCATAATTCCATATTTTCAGAACACCCCTTGGATTTTTTGCTTTTCCATCCATTTGTTGAAATTTGGAAAAATTATATATTATATTAATAAATATTAATTTTATATTGATCGATACTGAGTTATATTGATTTATATCGACAAATATTTGATTTTTTAATTTTCTAGTGAATATCGTTAAAACCGTTTAGCTATTACACTAGCCATTTTCCCAATCACCTAGAAGTTTGAAAGAATTTAAAATAATGTTGACAATTATTGACGTATGTTAATTTATATTATCTTTTTAATTTTTGATTAATTAAAAAATAAATTAATATTTTTTAATAAAGAAGTAGTCTAGAAATTTTTTAAATTATCAACCCTAAAGTGCTATTTTACTAAATAAACTTAATGTGCTATTATTTGAACTAGAAATTGGATGAAATATAAGGATTAATGAATTTATTCATTTAAAGGAATAGAATATACGAAAAGAAAGTTTTAAAGATTAAATAATAACAAATCATATTATCAATAATGATGGCTATAAAAATAATTTAACTTTTTCAATAATTGATCTCAATTGCATAATTTACAATTATAAAAATAGAATAAAATTTAAATTTAATGTCTCTAATCTCTTATTTTGCTATTAACCAACACCTCAAACTGCCAAATATGAGGGCGAGTAAAATTAATTAATAATAATTTGAAAATATTAATTAATTAATAATAATTTCAAAAATAATACCTTAAAAATAGCTAGCTTTTGAATATATACTTTTATAGAGGCAAAATAAATTTTTAATCCAAAGCATGTTGTAAGCCACCCTAGTAGCCGACCGTCATAAGATCCTACTCTCGGGAAGGGTTGGCCTCTTTCATCAAACAGAGACAAGAAAGAGGTCAGCTGTGCGATGGTCGATTTTAGTGGCATTGAGTCTCTACGCGGCCACCTGCCATGATACTTAGAATCCATGGATTCCAAGGATTTTGGGATCTTTGGGTTCCAATGTTTTTGAGGCTTACCAAATTTTATTGGATTTGAGAATTTCAAAATTTTATCGCCTTAATTCCCTTATTAAAGGTACCCTAAACATCAGTTATGGGAACAATTCATACACTAAACTTTCATTGGTGCAATCAACATGGATTGAATAGATAAACACCGACCTTGGATAGCTCATATCAAACACCTCACAAAAAGAACACAATATATAATTCTAGTACCTTGAAGTTAGCCGTTGGAAGGAAGGAAGTACCATCAAATTATTCAATTTTTAATTAGCCGTTGGAAGGAAGTACCATCAAGTTATTCAATTTTTAATTTTTACATCACATAATTACTTTTTTAATTTATAATATTAATTAACTTAACAGTCTAATCCAGTTATTATTATTTATTTATCTAATATGTACCTTTTATATTTATTTTATTTTTATTTGTTATCATTTATATTTATTTTTTAATCTCACCACCAAAATTATAAGATGTATAAATGACTAATGTACCCTTATTCATTAAGCTACCAAAAATATGATTATAAAACTCTAAATTTCAAATTGAATTCAATTATTCTGACATTCTCACTAAGTCAAACAAAACAAATATCATAGGTGTTACAGTATCACAAGCTAAAAAATAAAAATTTGTTCCTATAATTTTACTTATAAATCTACTACCACAATCACCTAAACCCATTCCTCACAACAGCTGGCGGTCAACATTTGTGAAAATAAATAGTAATAAAAAGCAGTTTTAACATAAAATCTTAAAATTTCATAAATAATAACTTTTATATCCTCAATGAAATACGAGCTATGCACGTGTATGCTATGCTACGCAAATTCGTGTGTAATGCTAATGCATGCCCTTACATACTACCCTTTTAATTGGATTTCGCACCGAAATCCCTGCACACATGTATACTTAAATAAAAGTGGGAATTTAACTTTCATAAGGTCCTCTGCATCCTAAGTACATTTTCAATCGAAAGATTCAACCAAAAATCTTGAAAAAAACAATGCCTTTAGAAAACAAATTCTTTACCTGGCGATTAAAAAACGGTTACCAAACTACTCTTTGAATAAATTTAATCCTAAGTCAAACTCAGAAAACATACCTTATTTTTAATGTAAACCTTATGCACATATATGTGTCATGAAATCTCATGGATATAATGTTCTAGATGCAAAATTATAAGAATGAGTGTGGCTTTTGGATTAATAAGTGCATGAGCATTCATGGAACAAAAGAAAAGTGTACCTTGCACTTTTTGCTTACCTTCGTGTGTCTGTCAGTGGTCGAGAGTGTAAACTCTAGCTTGTCCCTAACCCTGAACTCCTTGATATGCAAGTACATTCGGCTAGCTCGGTGCTACTGGTGAGCCCACTCGCTAATGTCTGACTGCTGTTGGCAAACCACTGGTTGATGTTTGAGTCCGGGCTGATAACCCTAGCCTTACTAGCCTTAGAAAGTCCAGTCCTGCTGGCCATGCTATCCGTTACCATGCTAGCCTCTACCTTGTTGACCATGGTATTCGCGGTCCTGCTTTCTCCAATATTCGCCCCCTTAATATCCTTGGCCCTACTGGCCGCTACTGACACTAAAATTCTGACCTGATGTTGAAATTTCCAATCTGTGGTGCAGTGCAATGTCAACCCTTAGGTAGTCAGCTATATGGTAACAAACCTGTCCACACTCAAAGCAAGATCTAGCGAATGTCCCACACTTGCCCCTTATACCGATAATCACATGAAGCACAAACAAGGCAACCCAAACTCTAACACTGTAGATGCATAGCTCTTCCTCCACCTGATGTGGTACTAGATACACTAGTCTATTGTGCCCCACTCTACCAATCACTATGGCAAGATTCTTCTTAGTTTGACCAGATGTATCATCTTTACCACTGCGTCTCCTCTTGGAATTTAAGTCTAAGGCAGCATCCACAACTAAGTGTAATTCTCGATACCGGTAAGTGGTGAGCAACTCATAGCCCACCAATAAACCTCTTGGTCATCCTAGCCTCATCTTGAACAAAATGAGTGGCATATCTCCTACGCTCTTGAAAAGTAGCCTAATACTTGGCAACTGATTGAGATCCTTGAACCAACTACTCAAAATCCAAAGCCTTGGCATCCCTTACACTTTTTAGCATGAAAACATCAATAAACCGTTGTCTGAACTCCTCCCAAGCGTGAAT
Source organism: Croton setiger (assembly GCA_948099555.1). Lineage (NCBI taxonomy): Eukaryota > Viridiplantae > Streptophyta > Magnoliopsida > Malpighiales > Euphorbiaceae > Croton > Croton setiger. The sequence continues at coordinate 5,391 of CANUEY010328511.1, read as the reverse complement.
ATATCCCTCAAAATCAACATCAAACCAAGACATGGATGGTCCGCTCAACTGATACCCCACATATTGATCGACCTCTCATTGGTACATCTTAAGTTTGTGCAAGTCTTTCTGATATCGTGAATGAATCTTATAGGGTCTTTACCAGCTACGACTGGAAAAGTTGGTGGGTTCACTTGAGTGAGCTCATGCAACTTAACATTATCTCTCAATGCACTAGTTACTGCCTCAAGTGTTGGTGCAAAAGCTGCTACTTTATGTCCAACCAAATCTACTGCTTAATGGATACCACTAGCGATCACCCTAGTGACTAGCGCAAGTACTAGTAGTGGAGCTAACGCTGGTGGTGAATCTAGCTCGCCATTAGTTTGAGTATGGCCCGGATCCCTGATATCCTCTAAACTGTCAGTGGCTTGTCCAATCAGTACAACATATACATCATGATCTATTATATCCTGTAGCATAGATGCTGCTCGACGGACTGCTCGTAGAGTTGAAGTAGTTACTATCCTCTATGGCCTGCCTTGCCCTCTTAGTGGTAAAGAAGCTCTTTTGCACTCTCACATGTGAAGTTGAAACCTTAGCCATCCCAGATGTACTAAACTACGGTGCAATGGTCAGACGAAAAAACTCGAGGCGGTGCCATCGTACTTGGTAAGCGGACCTTAAGTGAGAAGATACATAAATGGACAAAAATACATTTAAGAAGACAATCCTAATGATTTTTTACCGTAAATTTTGAAATAAGAGCTTTAATGCCACTTTTTTTAGGATCCAAAATCCGAGGTATGACTAGCGTGCGATGGGATCACGTTCCTTAAGGCACAAGACTAAGTAGCATTCATGCAAAATTCCATTAACAAAACTTCGAACGATTTAAATTACCTAAAACATATACATTGCATGCATAAGTATTCAAAATAGTGTTCACATGCCCAAAACATAGTACATGAAACTAATCAAACTTTTAAAACGTCAAGCCCAACCCACGAGTCTAGGTTAGAAATCTAATACTAGATACATACTCAAGAATAGAAGGTCCGAAAAGAAAGAGTTGTTAAAGCCATCACCGAACGACCTGCAATAAGACTATAAGGGAGTGAGAACTAAAATGCTAGTAAGATCCATAAATGGCGGGAAATTATCCTTACATAATTATAAACATAAATCTCAATCAAATAACAGCAGCAATAAAACGTATGTTGGGTGGCTTGCAAAAAAAAAATGACATCCTTCCTTATTACTCCTTCTAGATCTGTGATCATGTTAAACATGATACCAAACTTATTCCTCTACTGAACCCAAAATCATGCAACATAGGATACCAACCTTATCCTCCTTTTACATATCATAATCATACTCATATTTTTATCTTTTCATACATATAAATAATAACAAAATTCCTGGTCAACCCAACACCTGTCATACCCACATCATCAATTTCACATCATATATATATCATATAACAATTCACAAAAACTTGCATTCAACATATAATATATATAACATTCTAAAACACATAAATGCATTACTCTTTAAAATGAAGTCACTCTCTCATTTCCACTTTGTATTCTCAACCAATATATAACCAACAACAATAATTCAAGATTTGAATTAGAAAAGTATAAGAAATACTAAAAAATGCAAGAACATGACAATTTCAAACATTTTGTACAAATGGATATTTTTTGAAATATTAAATTTTATTTAATAAAAATATTTAATATTTATCTTATACGGTCTCAATAATTATTTTTAAAACCAAGAATGTGGAAAAAATAGCTTAAATTGCAAGGAAATACAAAGAAAATAAAGGAGACGCCTGTTGCCCAGGAGTTGGCACTCATACTGCTCCGGAGAAGGCCAAAACACGGGGTTGCCACGCCAAAACGCGGAAGCCAACACACCTCTCTCATCCAACGCTTTGTCGAACAACACTATGCTCACATCGAATGACAATGCTTGCCTAGCTTTCTCCCGTGCGAGCTCACTGCACCACTGTACTGGATGAGCTCCTATAGCTCAGTCCTTTCTCTAAATTTTTTCGCCGCCCGACCACATTCTCTCCCCAACCCTAATTTCTCCAAACCCTAACCCTAGCGCGACACTTGTCTATTTATAGACAATTTTGTCAATTTCTTACCATTAAACCACAAACTTTCAGCCTTCTCTTGCCTTAACCCACAAAACTTTCTTTCTTTTACAAATGCATCCTTCGCCTTACCAAAACACACCAAACTTTATATTTTATTTCAATTTCATCTAGAATTTCCATTTTTAAATATTACATCACGTAATTATTTCTTTAATTTATAATATTAATTAAATTAACACTTTAATCTAATTATTATTATTTATTTATCTAATATTTGATCAGTTATTCTAATTTAACTCTGACCTATATTTTATTTGATTTTATTTATTATTATTTTTACTTTTTAAAACTCTTTCCACTAAAATTATAAGATATAGAAAATGACTAATTTACCCTTATTTATTGAACTATCTAAAATATGATCATTAAAATCTAAATTTCATCATGAATTCAATTATATTAACATTCTCACTAAGTCAAACACAAACGCTATAGGTGTTACCGGGCATAAGTGTATTTTGGGGTTGATCTTTAAATTATAACAATTATCATTAACTTTGTTAAAAAATAAACGAAAAAGTGGACATAAGAACCACAGGGTCGATTTTTTAATTATACATGGACCTTAGAGTGTAATTTATACAACTGAAAGACCTAGGAATATTTTATTAGACCAAATCTGAGAACCCAAAATAATTCTCCATTTACAATGTCCAATAAAACAATATAAAAGTTTATAGTTTTGCAACATGGAAGATAAAAGTTTATTGATATAATAAGAAACTAGCCATTCACAACATTACATTTACTAACTTGTTATTACATATAGTAGAAGAAATTAAAAATTAAAACTACAAACTTGTTATTACGTATAGTAAAAGTTTCATTAAAAAGTTAAGCAATATCAATCTTCAATATCGGAAATATCCGTTTGTGAAAAGTGAAATCAATCTTCCTCCTCTGCTGCTGTACTTATTTATCAGTGCATCAATACATATAAAATAATTATTAGGAATTGTTCATTGCTTTTTCTCACTCATCACAGCACCTATACATGATAAACTTTTCCATGGAGCGGCCACAGTCAGAGCAAACAATTCTTTCCGGTATTTTTCCGGCAGCACCAGGGAGTACAAGGCGGTTGCAATGATGTTCAGGTGCAGAGATGACAAGTTGTTCTTTAAGAGTTTGCAGAAAACCCCTCTGCTGAATTTGTTCTTTCCAAGTAGTGTAATTTGCCAAACAATTTAAAAATACAGTTCCTTTAGCCCTCACAATTTCTTCAGAACCCCTTGTGAAAATAGCCCAGCCACCTTCACTGCCATCAAAGCTAAGCATAGTCATGATTTCTCTCATTATTGGGTCATTTTCAGTGGTTCTTCCTAACTGATTCTTTGATCTCCACATGCTTTCAATTCTTATCCAAAAGTACCAAATTGAAGTTAAGTCTTGCCAGTAATGGCTGAGCTTTTCCACAATGATTTGTGCAATGTTCCTTCTAACTCTTTCTTTCGGGTTGCTTTTCCCTACATAAACCATTCCTAATGAAAATCCTGCAGCTTGTGCAACAGCTTTTGCTGTGTTTGTGAATTTTCTAATCCATTCCATGTCCTCCCCTCCATATAAGCATATGTATCTCCCTTCTTGCATCTATTAATGGATATAAACACAGAAAAAATACATATCAATAAGCTAAAAAAGAATTAAAAAAACTCAGCAGGGTAGCTCAGCTGTGAGCACGCTGCTCTCTGCAGAACTCCCAAGTGCCAAGTTCGATCATGCGGGGGTAAAATACTCTCTGAACCAGCATCTTTCTCTCAGGCGTGCACAGAGATTAGTCCAGCTACACATGAACCATAAAATGGACATGGACTTGTACACCTTGTGCATTAATTAAAAAAATTAAAAACAAAATAAAAAACTTGATTTACCCAATTGAGAACTGTTGGATCAATGCCATCTACCAAAAGCTCAAGTCTCCAACTTTCTTCCTTCCAAAGAGCTTCTTCCCGTAAAGTGGTGAAAGGGAAAGCTAGACTGCCCCAAATCCACATCATATGGAGTGCATTAGGACAAGCGACCCTTCCTTGTGGATCAAGCACCACAAGCATAGGCTTCTTCTCAAAACGCCATACTTGCTTAACAAACTTGATCACTGCCCTGTCAATCAAGGAAGGGTGGTAGACAGAATACCATGTCATACCAGCCTGCAATGTCTCAAATTTACTTTTCAGATTCTCATTCCAAGGCACAGCTGGGTCTATGATTGGAACCCACACTATCTCATATTGACTCTCCTGCCTTGAAGGATGCAACCGCGACTCGTTGTATATCTGTTCAAGAATCGCAATCTCTTCTTGCAGTATATCAAGGTCTGATACGAGCAATAGCACATTTTTCCTTCTCAAGACATCAAGGCTTACCTGATTTTTTTTTTAACCACAAAGGTTTTTAACATAAATAGCTTACTAAATTTTAATAAATTCTAAAAGAATTATATTTTTTTATAAATAATATTTGAAATAGTCATTTTTAAAACAGACTAAATCATTTATACTCAACCAATATTACCTTTCAAGAGTTTAAAATTATAATACTACCATTTCAAAAACTAAAAATATAATTACATTAAAAGTTGTTTTCATTTATAAGGAAATGAGTGATGACTCATGTTGCACAAAATCAATTTGCTTGTGTTGAGTCATATCTCATTCAATTATAAACCTACTATATTTCTTATTGGGATTACATTCCCAACATATAATGGGATAGTAATAGTCAACAATATTGTAGCTAGTCAAAAGCCATATTAGCAAAATAAAAGGAATATATATGTACCCTTCTCTTTGTGGTTCCTTCAACAAGTGGTAGAAGATCATCCTTGGCATAAATCAAAGCTTTGAGAACTCTCATGTTGTCAATATGGGTCATCTCAAACAAATGTAAGAGATTCTGATAAGCTTCCAGATGTTTCGTTTCATCTGCATGTAACATAGGGGTAGTGTCATTTTTATTAGTCGTAAGTTGAAACAGATTTTAGTTAATTATATATTCCACAAAAGCTCACCAATGTGCCTATAGCATACTCCCAATTGAGTTGCTAGGTGGCTATGCATGTTACTCAGCTTGTGAGCCAAGCTCGATAGCTCCCAGGCCTCCGTAGTTGATACTATGTGCCTATACATAACCAACATCAAGAGTCATCTTTACCAAATCTGTATCACAATTTCTACAATTTTAATTTAGCGAAATGATATAAATTTTACTCTTAACCGATTCAATATGTATATATATATATA
>CANUEY010328461.1:0-37972 GCA_948099555.1 Croton setiger | reverse complement strand
ATTTAGGTACTAAATTGGAATTTGTCAAGGTTTGTCTTGTTTTTGTTGTAATTGCTTGATTTATGAATTGTTTGATATAATTGGCAAGATTTGAAGTGATTGGATAATATTTCTCCAAATTGGGGCAGTTTGGTAATTTTACAAAAATTGGAGGGTTAAATTGTAATTTTTCCTTATTTGCTTTTAAATGTTGACTTTTGAATGTTTGGATGATTATTTGCTTGATTTGGTATATTTTATGAATAATTTTTATATTTAGGGACCTTTATGTAATTTTTTCTAAAGTTTGAGGACCAATTTTGTAATTTTCCATTTAATGTTTACTTTTGTAATTTGTGGGATTTGGGTTTTAATTTGGGTTATTAAAGGGTAAAATGTAATTAATAGGTATTTGGTTTGTAATTAGTTTTCTTAGGTTTTACTTTTCCGCACTTTAATTTCCGTTTTTAATTGCTTTGAATATTTGATTTTATTTTTGCAAATGACCGTAAAACGCCAATTAGGAACATCGTTAGTTTAATCATAGCAACGGCATTTTTATTCAAACTTAAATTTTGGAAAGAAAAACAAACCAGAGGCTGGTTTTTTGCGGACGGCGGTTTAATTAAAATTTAAACCGTCGTACCCAACCCCCTTACCCCGAATCTCTGTAAAAATTGACCAATGCCTTTAAAATAAAAACAGAGTCATTTTGAAAATCAAAATTTGGTTTTTCCCGAACTTCGGGTGGCGACTCTTTTAAATATTTTTAAGACCAACTAGCTTCGGCACTGCCAAAAACTAAAAATGTTTTGTCAACACCTGGCAATTGGATAAAGAATAGGGAAATTTGAGAAATATGTCCATCCCTATTTCTCTAAAAAGATGAAGATCCAAGCTTATAATGACATCATCCATCTAGTTCCTCAAGTTGAACTCTAACCAGACAATGAAGCAGATAAAATTTTGCCACCAGAAATTAAGAGGCAGCCAGGAAGGCCAAGAAAAGGTGATAGAAGAAGGGAAGATGGTGAAAAGAAAAGTTACTAAAAAACTAAGAATTGGAAATGTCCACTGCAAGGTCTGCAAAAGAGATGGGGCATAACAAAAGGACTTGTCCATAGGCAACAAAAACTTCAAGTATATTAAGGTCTTAGGGTTCAAATTAATTTTTCACTTCTTAGTGTTTTGAATTGAATTGAATTGAATTGAAGTTAGGTTGGTTTTTCTATGTTTTCATTTGCAGCTGCAGGTTTACAATTTGCAACAGGTTCACAAAATGCTAAGAGTTAGTGGCACTTGTTTATTCTGAAGAAACGTTGTTGGATCAATCATTTGGTTTTTGTAACAGCAAAACTGCTATGTAGTATTAGTTAATTGTTTTGTATTAGGAAACTGATGGTTGTAGCAATATAATCTTGTTTTGGAACAATTGTAAATTTGTTTATATTTAAGTATCAATAAAATTGAGTTTTCTGTCATTCTGATTTTTTGGTGTTATGGGACATTTATGGATGCATTTCTGTATGTTGTTATTTACAAGTCTTAATCTTATATTCACAAGTTTGTAGTTTTAGGCTTTCTATTGCATTCTGCCAATTTTTAGATGAAAATATTATACTATTAGGTTCCTTAAGTTTCAAAATATTATACTATTAGGTCCCTCACTTTTTACCTTTTTAAATGTCAGGTCTCTCATTATAATGTTTTCATTTCACAGATCCACCCTTTAACCTCCAATTATACATACAGGTCCTTTTAAAATTTAACAAGTTCTCATATTAGTTACATACCTACATTCAGATTTAGTTCATATGAAACCATTGAAAATGTGCTAAACTCAGATGAAGAAACCAAACAAAAATAGATTCGGGATAAATAACTAATTTTCATTCATATAAATCATCATTACAATATCTTCCCAATTACAAAGACCAATACAAATAAAATGAGCAAACATACACATAAACACATCCATATACAGATTTTCAGGAAGCCTAAATCTATCTTAATAGCTGCCATCTCCATTACCATTTTCCTCCAGTCTTCTTTAATTGCTTCCACCTCTATTGATAAACTACCTCCATTCCTTAGTTCTCTTCAACCATCTCATCCTTAGATTCTCACCATCAGCACACTAACTTAGCCACGATTGACACCCATTTTGAGGACAACAGAAATACAACCTATTAGGATTTCTTAATGACTGAGAAACCCTAATTATAGCCGCCTTACCACAAAAGTTGCATTGTTTCCTAGGCAACCGTACCCTCAGCCCTCTTTTGCATTTGAAGAAACTAACATTGAAACCTAGCTCAGATTGAGGGAGAGATGAAAGAGGGAAAATTAATGCTATTGAGATTTAATTATAACTGACGTTGGTTTCTAATATATAAGGGAGGTTATTTTTGTCATTTTTAAAAATTTAATCCAAATCCTTTGACTTTTTCGATTGACTAACGGCAGTTGTGGACGGAAGGACCTCGTTGTATAATTTTCAAAATCTTATCGACCTATAAGTAGGATTTCCAAAATTGAAGGACCCTAGAGCAGAATATGCAAAACCTTAGGGACATGTAAATAATTATCCTAAAAATTAAAAATGGAGTAAATCTTCAAGAAATTAAAATCGGTGTCTCGAAATCAGGTGGCGACTCAAATTTTTTCTAAGACCGATTAGTTTCGGCAACGCGCTTCCAAAACGCTTTATCACCATCTGTCTTTTTGTTCAAAACCAATTCTCAAAAAATTTTAAAAAACCAATCAACACTTATTGAAGAGGTAACCAATGCAAGAATGGATGCAAAGTTAGCCTAAGCTTTAGCCATCCAAAAAGATATTTTGATCAAAGAAATCTCTAAAAAATTGGTTGAGACTCAGGTTGGGGGCAAGGATAATAAACCCATGACTGAATAAGCCTAAAGCCTTGCTACACTTATCATTCAACTAAACTCAAGTCCTATTCAAATAAAATAGCCAGAAATTACAATCGAGTTTGAACCATAGAAATGAAAGAGAAGCTTGAATAATTAGAGAGGTCCATCACCGCTCTAAAAACTCAAAAGGAAGTCATTGACGTCGACTCATTGTCCCTATTTCCAAATGTTTGTCTTCCCACCAAGTTCAAAATGCCAAACATGGATAAATTTGATGGGACCACTTGCCCTAAAACTCATTTAAAGATATATGTGAGTGCCTTAAACCCATTTGCCTTAAGTAATGAGTGCCTTGCTCAATTTTTTCAACAATCTCTAACTACTTCTATACTCAGATGGTTTGTGAGTTTAGACCGATCTAAGATCAAAACCCAAAAGGATATCTATAATTCTTTTAACACTTAATATCACTACAACATTGAAATAGATGTGCCCCGAAGGGAGTTGGAAACCACCAAATAGGAAAACAATGAATCATTCTCCTTGTTCTTTATGAGGTAGAGAGCAAAAGCCACACAATAATCAATTGCCCTTTAGATAGAGAATAGATTGACATTATCATTATGAATCTTCTGCCAGTTTACCAATCTCAACTATGGATTCAATACTTACCCGTGTTTTAGGCACTCATTATGACTAGATTAAAAGTTGAAGATTTGATTCAATTGGAACAACTTAAAGATGAAACCGTGGGTAAGTATTGTCCTAATTGAAGATTTGATTCAATTGGAACAAAACTCCGAATCAGCTCATGAAAATGAAGTCTCCAGCATAAGTAGAAAAATGAGAGGATTCACCAACCTTGGATTGCCAATAGCTTTACTATTTTGAAAAACTGTCAAAGCCAACTATTTGGATTCATTGGAGGCAAGACCACCTCCAAATCCCCTATCGAAGAATTACTGAGTAAAAGAATTTTGTGAATATCATCAGCGCGATGGTTATGACACTGAAACTTGTTGAGTTCTCAAAAATAAGATCCAATATCTCATTGATAATGGATCAACAATTTCAAAGAGTTAAGAATTTCAACATATCACTCTTGCCTAACTATAGAGTCAATACATCAGATTTGAACAAAGGTTTCTCAATCTTTTTGAGTTATCTTTAGAAATTACAAGGTGCAATTAATTGTCTCTGGCAGGATTTGCATAATCAATAAGGAAGATAGAGACAACAAGTCAAGTTAAACTGAATCATGTCTATATGATTGAAGCATCAAAAAGAATAAAACTGTTATAGTCCACCTATTCCAAGTCTAGTCTAGAACCAAAACTCTATAGAGTCTAACCTAAGAGTCTTCAATTTTGTTCGAGTCTTTCCCTTGAAAAGTCCAATATTCAATTTTAATGTAATTTGTGAAAACAGTTCTCATTTCTTTGATACAGTAAGAATGGGGCATCCTGAAGGCAGAAGAAAGTCAACCTCAAGTTACCCGTAAAGTTTTAACAAGTTGAACGACAATAGAAAGAGCTCTTCTGAAATTCAATATAGAAAGGGTCGAAGCCGTCATGGTAAAATTCCTTCCAAATAAGGATCATTCCTCAACTTAAAGAAAATCATCTCAAAATTCCTTACGGAGGGGAGGATCGCCAAATGGATGAGAAAATTTAGATTTCAGCTTCAGCATTCAACCACAGCCAAGCTTCAACGTTCATACACATAAAATTTTCAAACACAGCAAAGCTTCAAGATTCATACAAAGTAAACCTTGAATGTTAATACATAGTCAAGCTTTAAGGTTTATAGTCGGCAAAGTTGACAAAAATATAACAATAGTTGAATCAAGATCAGAATTTTGATTCTTCAATGAAGTATTCTAAATAAGAGCGTTAGGATATTCAAAGCAGACATGCCACCTAAGCATTCAATTTACCACAGCGATAGCAACAAAGCAAAGTATTCAAAACTCTTTGTGATGAATACATTCCAAATTTCAATCAAGTTGATTCTATAAATGATGAAGTCAAACATAAAGCTCACATCATTCAGCCACACAAGTCCATTCAGCCATGAGTCAATTCAACCTTGTAGATACAAGTCCATTCAACCATGAGTAGTTTATCCATGCAAATTCAAGTCAGTTCAACCATACAATATAAGTCAATTTTGTGACACCCCAAAACCCAAACCTACGTCGTTATCAACGTCATTTCATGCATAACGTGCATTTTCATTAAAATGCATCCTTATTTAATATGATATATGATTTGAATATGAAAAATATGATTTGAATATGATAAGGCATGAAATGAATATGTTAAACAACTTATGTTTTAAGTTCTTTTACCGTCAAAAGACACGGACGAGGCCAATTAGGGTTTTTGGCTCGCGCGACCGAAAAATGTCAGAAATGCAGAAAATATTAAGTAAATGATTTTGATATTTTATGATATGTTTATTAATATGATTTTAAGAGTTTTGAACCCTAATTTTACGACGACGTTGTACGCTTTTGATTCCGTAAATATCATCGAGGTTTTGGAGTCGGTTTCGGCCCCCGACCGAACCGCGAATAATTTTCTATTTTCGATTTTGACGAAACTTTAAACGTGAGTTATACTTATTATTTCTACCTTGAAAATGAATTAAAAACTAGCGCTGGATGTGATTATTGGCAGAAACAAAGAAAGGGTAAGGTTAGAAGAAATGAAAAAAGTTTAAGTTAGATATTTTGGTTTAAAGTGAGAGATTAAGTTAAAAATGAAGTAGGTGGTTTAAAGTGAGTGTGTGACTTGTTCCAAGAGTGCTTAGGTGTCTGGAGAGAAGTATGAAGAGGTGTAAGAGGTGAGGAAGCTGTTGGTTTCGGGCAAAAACAGAAAGAGAGAGAGAAAGGGAGAAAGAGAGAGAAAAGAGAGAAATGAAAGAGAAAAGAGAATTCAGTGGGCAAACCTTCAATTTGATGGCTGTAGTTTGTTCCTAAGTGTTGTTAAAGAAGGTTAGAAGTGATAGGAAGGAAAGAAAATGGCTGGAAATTGAGAGAGAAGCAAAACACAGTAGAGAGAGAAAAACAGTTTTTGGGTAAAAACAATGTTGAGGAGCTAACTTTGAGAGGTTATATCTTTAAACCTAGCGTGCATGGGGGGAAATCCAGCCATATAGATCGATATAGGGGATGTAAAGGAAGAGTTTGGTAGTCTTATTTTGCCAAAAAGCCACCGGAGGTGGCCGGACGAACTGCTGGAAGTTAAGAAGAAAACCAGGCAAAATCTGGAATTGTGAAAACAGTGTTGAGGAGCAAACTTTGAGGGATTATATCATAGAATCTATAGAGTTTTTGGGAAATCCAGCCCGATGGTTCAATAGAAGGGGTGTAGAAGAAGAGAACGATAGTCGTAGATCGCCAGAAAGCCACTAGAGGTGGATGTACGAACGGCTGGAAGTTGGCTGAAAGTCACAGAAATTAGGGCAACAGAAGCAGAATCTGAAGGAAGAAGACAACCCAAAACGACAGGGAACCCTGCGTTTTTGGTGAAAATCTTCCTTCCAATGCCTGAATTTTGATAAAATTCGGTTTTGACCCCTAAACTTCTGTTTAGCTGTATTTTTGACCCAAAAACTTTTATAAATTATATTTTGGACCCCTCTTACCTAATTTGGGATTCCTGAATCCGTTTTTGGCCCTAGAAAATTATTTTAAGATCATTTTAGGCCCGAAAATTAAAGATTAAATATTTTTAATTATGAAATTGGGTTTAATTTATTATATGGTTTAATTAAAGATTTGATAATTATAATTATTATATGATAAATAGAGATTGTTAATTATTTTTAATATGTTATTAAATGATTTCAAAGTGGAAATAATTTTAATTATTATTAATTATAATTATTATATGATAAATAGAGTTTGTTAAGTATTTTTAATATGATATTAAATGATTTTAAAGTGGAAATTTTTACGGATTGAGTTAAAATTCATAGAAAATAAAATGAATTAATTTAAAACTCAATTATTTCAGAAGATTAAATAATTAATCATGCATCATAGCATATATGGATTTCTTATGTGATTAATTAGATGTTATTGCTATGTTATGCATTATAGGAGCATCGAGTTCTCGAGTAGGGCGCGGCAAATTACCTGAGACCCAACCGAGCTCACAACAGTGAGGTAAGTGTTAAACTCACATACTTATATGTTTGAAAATGTCTTTGTGAAATTGTCAAATATGTTATATGAAACTGTTTGGACCGGTACTAAAGCCCGGTCATCTGTGATATATGAAAATGAGTTTATATGAATATATTGAATTGTTTGGACCAGTACTGAAGCCCGGTCAATTGGAAATATTTGATATATGAATTATGATGTTTGTGATTCCTGAGTCGGTACTGAAATCGGAGCAGTTAAGTTATATGATTGATTTTGGATATATGTATATGTTGTTTAAACCGGTACTGAAGCCCGATCACATGATTATATGAAATATGATGATATGAAACGTATATATAAATGCATCTCTACGGGAATTAAATATGGCCATTGTGATTATCGTAGCCAGTGTTTGCAAATTTCACAAAAGAAACCTACGGTTTCTATATGTTTTGACAGAAAGACCTACGGTTCATATATGATATAGAAAAACCTACGGGTCCTATATGTTACAGAGTGATCTCGGATCTTATAGAGAAATGTTGATCTTCGGATCCCTATGACCGACAGTTTTTTGGGTCTTATATGTTCACTGGATCCAATTAGAGAACCTTATGCTGTGAAATTCCCGGGGCAACACTTGGTCAATAAATCACAACTAAAGAAAAAGGAAAAACATGTCAGAATGCATATTATGATATTGCTATGATATGAGATGATGAATATGATCTGGAATCATGTTATTTTGCTAAGTTATATTAACCTGAACTATGTTCTGGAATTTTGATATTTTGCTAAGTTATGATAAACCGAATCACATGTTTGGTTATTATGTTGTGGTTTACACTTGTATATGGTCATGTTTTGACTGATATTTGGAAATGTAAGGTAATACTGATTATAGTATCTATGACTTAATGGATAAAATGGAATTCTATGTCAGAGATAGCTATACTTTTGTTAAATGATTTGGTTAATATGGAATTATTGGTTAAGTCAGCTACGGCTTTCAAGTTAAGGAGGAATCTTATGAAATAAGCTTGCCTCCGACAGGTTCTGTTTTTAATATTTTGAAATTATGAATTATTGATTTGTTCATATTGTATAGTTTACACTTACCGAGTATGCAACTCATTAAATTGCTTTTACATGATTCTTTGGGGTAACTGACAGCGTCACTTCTGCTATTATTCCATCGGTTCGATCAACTAAAGCTTAGGATCTCTCTCTCTCTCATTTCATCATTTATATCATCTTATCATGAAGATCTTTGTCTTATGGATTGTAAATTATTAATAAGGCATATGATTAACGAATTAAAGATATAGTAAATAATGTATGGCATGTCATAGCATGGCAGTTGTCATTGCATTGTATGTAGAGTTTTAATATGTTAAAATGTCTGTATCTGTGTTGCTCATATGCTGGATTTCTGTGGAGTCTTATAACATAGATGTTCTTATGTAACATGTTAAGAATGTTCAAAAAAAGGGCATATTTTATGACGTAAAGGTTATAGTTTAGGTTGTTACAAATTTTGCCTTGCAAATAAATCCAATCGAGTTTCAAAACAAAGCTCGCATCTACAATTCAAAATCGTGCCTTAAAATCAAGGTCGCATCTACCAATCAAAGCCTACCTCAAAATCAAGGTTGCATTTACAATTCAAAGTCGTGCCTCAAAATCAAGCTTGTATCAACAATCAAACGGGGCATAAAGCTCATATTAATACTCAAGCCGAGCATTGACCTTACATTTACAATCAAGCCGAGCATGGAACTCGCATTTACAATAAAGTCAAGAATGGAAGTTGCATTAACAAATTAAGCAAAAAATGGATATCGCATCAATAATCAAGCCGACCATAGAGCTTGCATGTAATGTCAAGCCAAGCATAGAGCTTCCATGATCAGCTGGGCATGGAGTCCGCACTACAACAAGAACTACGTGGAACTAATTCTCCTTCGAAACTTAAAATGTCAAAATCAATTCTGGAGATACGTAGGCAACCTAATTGGGTGCGGTCCAAATTTAGGAAAAATTTCATTTTGTCCTTCATGAATGACATTTTTCTTTGCCAAAAAATACTAAAAAAATAAAGAAGGATGAGAAAGAAATAAAAAGAAAAGAAAATCCCGCTAAATTGAAAACTCGAAAAGGCAGCTTAGGCAAAAATGGTAGTCCGCTAAGTTGAAAACCTAAAATGGCAGCTTAAGCAAAAATGTGTAGCTCGCTAGATCGAAAACCCGAAAGGGCAGTCTAGGAAAAAGTTATCATAAAAAATTACTTCAAGGGTCGTCAAGAGCCATTCTCAAGTCCATCCTAAAAAAGAAGATTGATTCAAATTGAGTCATCTTTAAAACCAACATAAGATTAAACCATCTCAAGTCGTCCCCTCAAAGCCGTCACAAAATGCAAGTCATTCAGTCAAATCATCTTAAGTCATTCCCTCAAAGCTGTCATAAAATGCAAGTCATTCAATCAAATCATCTCAAGTCACTCCTTTAAGTCGTTACAGAGACAACATTTCAATGTCTTCTTTCAAGTCGTCGTAAGATGCTAATAATCATTTTGGGTTATAAACAACCCTAATTTAGCTTATTCGGTTACAAATAACCCTAGTATAATGAAAAGTTTGTCTGTTAAGCCAAAGCTTTAAATGGCTCATTACCTCCAAAAAATAACACTCACTAATGTTGAGTCCTTTCTTTGTTCTATTTGAATAATCATTTCTTTGATCTTTTCCCTAACGTCATTCCAGCAATGTTGTCTTTAACTTCATTTGCTTCCTTTCTCATGTTTCTCCAGCAGCTTTGCTCATCTCGGTTTTTCAATTGACTAGACAAGTTCGTCGAAGTCAGAGTCAACACTTTGGAAAAGGGGCAAGTTGTATAAATTCAGCATGCGATGAAAGATTGAGCCTTATTAATATTCTTCAAAACAGCTCTTTGTTGCACTTGAAGTTTAGAATCAACATTTCTGAGGAGGCAAGAAGTGATCAAAGTCTTCATTGTTTTTTCCTTAAAATAGTTAAAAGACATGACAATTAGAATCTCTAAGTCTAATCCTATGTTTTCATTTTGATTCATTACCTAAGTGAAAAAGATTCACACCAGCCAATAACATCACAAGATTCCTCAAGCAGGGGGCATATCTCTTCCATCATCTCTTTATGGGCCTCAAGATCTTAGAACTTGACATTAGCCTGGAAAAAATCCCAATTCATTGCCATATCCATTCGAATCACGAAATTAAACCAAGCCTTGTCTTCCCAAACTGATCTTTTTGACTTTTGTAGATCTTTGGTCAACAAATCACTTTTTCAAGGCATCATAAGAGGAAAAACTTTCTTTAAGCTCTCATAAGAGGCAAAATTTTCTTTTAAGTTCTTGTAAGAGGCAAAAACTTCTTTCTGGCACCAAGTGCCCAACTTCAATCAATTTTGGCACTAAGTGCCCACCTTTAATCAATTTTTTCATGGAATGGCCGACATATAATCTCTTCTTGCAATAAGTGTTGACATTTTCTCTTGCCATGGAATGGCCGATATTAAAATCACTTTTGCTTTAAATAGCACTTTTTTGCTTCCGAAAACCTAAATCATTTTAAAACTAAAACAATGTTTTAAAAAATACAATTCGTGTATCAATCTGCTTACATACTTATTTGGTTTTTCTGCTAACAAAAGGCATAACCAAAAAGGATAATTTTAAAGATGTCATTATGTTTTCCTTTCAAGGTTGAAGCATGGATTTTTTCACGATAGAAAAAGGAAAGAAATATTTTCAAGCTTAAAGAAGAGTGGGAAAAAACTGTTTAAGGACCCTCACCAAAATTGTCATTCATAAGGACACTAAGTCTTACAAATCATTTTTGCAAAATACAATAGGGGAACTGTAAATACTTAAATTTTAGCTCACCAACCTAAGATTCCCTAAGTAGTCCAGAGTTAGTCATCAAAGCAGCCTCCACTTCCGATATGGAAGGAACTGTAAGACTTTAATAGGAATAGAAAATCCTAGAGTCGTATTGTCTACATATTATTTGATTAACTGTAATTGTAATTGAAAGCGTACCTGAATCCATCGCTTTAATTGTATAGTAGAAAGAATTTCTTTTCCCTTTTCCTTATTCTGTTCATGAACCCAATCAAATTTTAATTCCCACTAACCTAATAATCATCATATTGGGTCTCCCTTTAATTAAAACCAGCTCAATTATTTACATGGGCTAGATATTGATTAATTATTAAAAGAGCGTTGGATAAAGAATAGTCACATTTTTAACAAATTCAAAGTAGCTCATTTTTAACAAATTTAAACATACAACCATCTTTAAAAAAAATAAATAAATAACCACCTAAATTTTGACCGCCAATTTACAATAACTAAAACATATAAATAAATGAAAAGGCAAATATTCAAATAATAAACCCCTGAACAACAGAAAAATTGTCCTCCCACAATTTAATACCCAAAATCACAATTTTACAAGTCAAATACCTTAAAAAATAAAAAATAAATTCCACCCTTTCACAAATCATTCCATCATGCCAAGATCTTTCACCATAAAAAATAAAGAAAAAAGACATCAAATAATACAGAAATCTATAAAATTGTTCAAAACATATATTTTTTTTTTTAAAAAAAAAGTCCTAATTTTGAAACCAATAGCACAATCTTATAATGCAATATTATTAGAGTACCAGCATCCAAACAACAATCTTATAATGCAATATTATTAGATTCTCAACATCCAAACAACATAAAACTTATACTACTCAAAATCTATAAAATGATTTTTCAAAACATGTTAATTATTCTGAAGTCTCTAGGAATCCATTTTTGAAATCTAGGACCTAGTAGGAACATAATAACAAAAAACTCGAGAACCTAAAGGAAAATTTTACGTAAATAATTTAATAATGTTAATAATATATAGAAAGTTAAAAAAATTAAAAAAAAAAAAAATAGTTTCTCAAACCGCTGGTAATCTTCATAAAGCTGGATTAAGGTAATGAAAGAATACTTATTCCAAGTTGAAAAGAAAAAAAAAAAGAAACATTTCCTGCAGTCAGCAGTCATGTTCATTTTAAGATTCTTTTTTGGATATAAATTATATACATGACCCTAAATTACCGAAAGTGATTTATTTGTTGTGATCTAATAATGTACACAAAATTGGAAGAACCGAAGATACAATGCTGGAATTGAATAAAACATTAATTGTTAACAACCTCAAAAGGTACAGCAGAATCGAGTCTCACACGATTGAAGCGTACGGTCCCAAGAATATACTCAGGCAACTCCTCCTCCTCTTTTGCCTGCAAATGCACATTAAGTTATTTTCTTTTCTTTGAATTTTGGATATCAAATGGGAGTAGGTGTACCTCTATCAAAATTGCAAGATCGACTACTATGCTTGTCACATATCCAAGGACAAGTCCAATCACACTCCTTGCTACAGAGGACGATCCGATATCTACATCAATCTGCAATTACACATGTTTTTGCATCGTAATTCAACAAAAGCTTTACTTTTTATATATATATATATATTAGTATTAAGGCTGAAAAATATCACCTCCAGAAAATTGTCTTGTCTGAGGTAATTGCACGTAACAGCTTTCCCTAAAAGGCAAGCTTTTGTCCCAACAGCCCGCTTCACCATCCAATACCCCTGCACCCAATGTTAAATATGAATTTAAACCCAACACAACGAAAACACCATCCTAGTTTATTAATTATTTTACAATTGTTCGATACCTCGATTATGCTGGGGATCAGTTTAAATCTCGAATCCCGAAACACATCTGTGCCATCAATAAATTTACCCAACAAAGAATTTTTGTTTACAGGCCTATCTGCACCATAGTAGAGTACCATACTGTAGTTTGGTTTTGCAGGAATCTGAAAGCCAAAATATATGAGATTGAATTAAAAATTATAATTTAAGACTAAAGAATTTCTCAAGGGGGATTTGAGGTAGCCTAATGGTTAGTGCGCTAAGTTGTGACCTATTGGTCATGAGTTCGAATCTCCACCTGAGTGTGTTTGATAGGGGAGGATCACCCTCTGTGTGTGGCCCATGGGTTAAAACTCTCATTTCAATTAAAAAAAATAAAAAAAGAATTTTTCAAGGAAAGCCATCATTAATCATATCCAGCATCCTTCCTCTGTCTAAGATATTAGCATTGTCAAGGAGGATTAGAAACTACATTTTTACTGTTAACGGGGTACTATATTTTTCTATTTCTGCGTACAAAAATAAGTTGCACAAATAAAATGAAAGCTGCAGTTTGGTTGAGATTCTGTCGTTTACATACCTGGAGATTAATGACAAGGATAAATGGGAGCTTTTTCCCCGCCTCCGTCTGCAAAGTTAGGGTAGCCATTAACATATGTAACTATTTAGCATATATAAAACCTTCTCCACATCAAAGAAAACCCAATGCACTACAATTTTGTTGTTTCCCTACAGAGATCTGAGAATGGGATCTAGGACTTCCACATAGAATTAGAACAGAATGTGCAGGCCAAGCTAGATGGAATTGCAAAGTAAATTATTATGAATGAGGGGAAGACAATTAGATAAGGTAAAATAAATAAATCAACCTAGTATAGCTCTCAAATATCTTGAAAAAGACATCAAGAGACACAATCTCCTCCCAAAAAGATTGGACAGGTATACATCTAACTTATTACCCAAAAGCCATGTTTACATCAGAACCACCCAAAATTGCAAGCAAAGCTACCACATTCTAGAAACACCCCCATCTTCGAGTAAAATTAAAATAGCTCATCAGAGAACTGAACCCTACTTTTTGAAAGGTCACAACTTCATGTAGCAAGCCATGTGATTTCGAACTTGCACAATATAAGTAAAGAAACTGTAATAAACCACATTGTCACATAGCCACTCGTCCTTCTATGCTGGCTATCGTCAATACCTTATTGTAAGCTCCATTAGTCAACCCTTTCCACTGCAATTTCTATTTTATTCAATTGATATTAAAAATCTAGAATTTTGGTCACTACCATTACTACATCCATATTCACTTGATTCTCTTTTAAGAGACAAGAGCAGCTTGGTGCACAAAGCTCTAGCCATGAAGAAAAACCAAAATATTTTGTTTAACTCCAAAAACAATGAATAAACCTTGTAAAATGTTTAAGCCTTTGAAATCTAACCATTACATATTTTAAATGCTTCAGGGTCCAAAAATAAAATATTATGCTAGTGCATAATTACATGATGGCACAGAAACAATTTTGCTGAATGTAGCAAAATAAAATGAGTTTCAGAACTAGAAAGGTTAAAACATTTTTTCCCACAAATCAAAATAATTTGAGACTCAAAATACGTGATTTACCTGTACTAGACACTTGGGATGCAATGCAACTCTATCTAGGGTACTGTCAACTTTGAACCAATCAACAGCCAGGAGCTTGAGAAGGGGATCCCCACCTGTGACCTGAAAAATAATTTTTCAATTATAAGTGTTGAAATTTATGAAATTAATCAGGTAAAGGTTGACAAATCAGAAGAGGCTAGAACTTGTGATGTGATATCAAAACTACAAACAGCTGATAAAATAATCTAATGTTTAAAGAACCATATTCTATAATCATCTAACAATAAAACACCCAAAACAAATGTTTCAGAAAGAAATACAAACCTTTGAGTTATCCTTTAGGTAAGTCTTTCCCCTAATCATAAATCCTTTGCCACTTGGAGAACTCCAACAATTGGAATCCTTCTCATCTTTTCCTTTGGGTAGGGAACCAGGGAATTCACTTAGATCAATGTTGACTGGGTCTTCACTGTGATCCAATTCCTTATTTGCACCAAGAACTGTATCAATTCCACAATAAATGTACATGGTGAAATTTTAATTAGGGTGAAGAGCAATACAATATAAAAATATATGTTATTTTCCCCCAATAGTTGCTACTATTTAATAAACATAATGGCCACAAAGTTTGATTAGTGGACAAAAATTAAACAACAGGAAGAATCCTGTCTTTAGAGCATTGGGTTTCCAGGGTCTCTCTGCACCAAGTTATCTCTTCTTGCATATTGCAATCAATTTTATGTGCTCAATTAAGAAAGATGAGAAAACTCAAATAGAAACTGACATATGACTATAACAGGTTAAATTGTTGAGTTCATGATGAACATATACATTCTTTAAACAATTGTTCACAGCCCTAAAATCTGGATATACTGATGTGAGTTATGATTCTCAAAATATTTCAACAAGCAATCAGTAGAATAACTGGCAAAAGGAAGATAAATTGTGTTCCTGGAAAGCTCTACTTTATTTACATACATCTTATGTTCTAAGATGGATGACCATTAGAGTTTTACAGGCATTGCACGACCTGAATGTAAGCAGCATTTGCCTGCAATGCCAGGATGATTTTGTTACAGTTTCAAACCACAATAACATTGAACACCAGAATCCAACACAAAAGAAACTGTACCACATGACCAGAAATCCTAAACAATCATTCACTATATATAATGAGGAAAGAAAGGACCTGAAGTTCGCTTCATAGCTAAGCTCGCAATGGCCCAAGAAACATTCTTCAATTTAACTTTCTTTTCCTGTTACATAAGTAATCATTAAGCTGAGACTTCATTCTCATATTTGATTTCAATATATGAATGGAATATAATTGTTCTCTGGTTTTGATATAATCAACATACTCTTTTTTTTTATATTATTATTCATTCTTTTATTTTTATTAAAGACATGCATGAAACACAATTTACTAATTAATTCTATTTCATTTTGATTCAAATATTTTTATTCAAAATACTATAACTATAAAAACTAATACGAAGACAAACTATATAATAAAACTAATTCAAACAGAGGACGTTAATTCTGATACTTTTACTCTACAGTACACGACTAATTAACTAAAGTGATCATAGAGGTGGAACTCAAGAAAGCAAGTTGAAAAATTCACATGATAGTAATTTGAATGCCAACAAAGCAAATGATTTAAATTAGGATGAAAAGAAAAAGAACCTCATGGCCTGATTGATCCTCATCATCACTCCCTTCTGATGATGATGAATCAGCAGAAACTGCGTCGTAGAACTCATCCTTAACTTCTTCATCCTCATGTTCACTACCAGAGGTGGAGTACTCAGACATTTTTGACTGGACAACAGTAGTGGCATATTTAGATTTCAATGCAGGATTCGCTCCAATATATTCCTTCAAACCTAATTAACAATAAAACAAGAGCAAACAATTATCTAGCTGATCTCCGTTTTTAACATTGCTCCAACACAACAATTAACTTTGGGAACCATCCTGAAGGAGTATATTAATGATTGAAGTTCTGTTCAAACTGCATGTCCAGGATAAAAAAGCGATGTTATTCTGCCTGTTAAAACAGTCATAATGTCTTTGCCAGAGTGCATCAAGAAAATCAATCTGCCAGTCAAGGCCAAACAAAAATCTCTCGTTCCACCATCATGGGCTTCAATTATTTTGAAAAAAAAAAAAAAAAAAAAAAAGCTTTTCCATGAGAACATTCATGTTATTATTTGTACAAGGAAAATTATGTTGACTAGCAGTATTTTCATTGCTAAAAGGAAAACTAAGACCCTTTTAAACAAATGACTTTATCATCTAGAAATGGAAAATAACATAGACATACAAACTGGAAATTCCATCACTAGCTATCAGCGAAATCACTTGACTGATGAACTCCTTAGCACTATGGAAAAAAATTCTAAAATTTCTGAAACAGATTTAATATTGTCGTATGTCAGTTGTTTCATAGCGCACATATCAGGTGATGTTAGACACAAGGAAACCAACCAATTCTAGACCCTTAGGATAGTAAATTAGCTTATAAAATGCGCTAATAGGAGAAGAATAAATATTTTAACCAACCTGCCACTTGGGACAATAATGTGTAAGGAATAGTCTTTTCAAACTTAGAGCACTGATTAGCCTTCCATCTAAACCATCCTGCCTCATTTATCTCTAGTGTTTGCATCACAATACATTTCATGGTGCTTGAACCCATTGGTGTATTTATATTTCTAATCTCCCACGTTGAAGCTACAGGTCAAAGTGATAGAGGAAGAAGAAAAAAAAAATTAGTAAAGGAGCGAGCAACTGAGATATTTCCATAACAAGCACACACATTTTTAGCAAGTTAAATAAACAAATCTTAGAGCTGATAAACCAAATTAGATTGATTATATCAATAGAAAGAAAAAGCTCTTTCTTTTTATCTATAAAAGTATATGCAAGCAAATGCATAGTTAGACTCCAAGAAAAATCAAATTGTTCATGAAAACATTTAAAAGAAGAAAAAATATAGGTAGATTCTCAACAAATTCAAACGAGAACACGTGATACAGAAAACAAAAGTAGTAATATGGTGTACCTACTTAATTTTAAGCATTTAACTAATGTACAAGGGATACTGGTGAAAGTTTTCAGTTGCCATTTTAACGATCATAAACCTAGGCCACAACATTTAGGATATGATTTTCTAATTTCTAGTAAATATATCGTCATGGTATACCCTCATATTTGTCTAATTCCATTTACCATGACATACATTTTAGCAGCAGGAAGAAGCACTAATAGAACAACAATTTTAAAAATCATAATCATATTATAGAAACCTTTCAGAACAGAAAATTAATCATCTTACGATTGATTTTTGTACGTCGATATCCAGATCTAGGAGGTCGCTTCTTATGTACAGCTGGAAATTGTAAGATTGCTGCAGAGATAAGGGGAGAAAAAACAGCACATCAGCCAACCAAGTGGTCAGCATATCTAGTCCTTGCAATGATCAAAATAGGAGTAACATAAATAGATTGACACAGCAAAAATTGAAAACTGCTTTAAATTTACAAATCAAAGTAGATTTATCATAGTTCATGTGAGATCAATGCACAAAATTGACAATGGATCTCAAAGTAAGCACCATAGCTCATCTCCTTAAATACCAGTAACTACATCTGCATTGAACTATATCTGTGTGGATTATCCCTCTGCATACATAGTGACACTACAAGTATTAATCTACACAATATTTGCCACAGCAGTGGCATCTCTGGGCTTAGGCTACATTCTCTCACATTGTCCAAGACTTCACAATCAACTTGAGCAAAGCTCAATGGCAATGAAAATCAACTCAAACAATGCACCATGCCAGTTATCCAAGTTTTTTTATGACATTATCATAAATTCAATTTACTGTGCTACTGTAGCTACAGAAAATACACAATGAAAAGAGAATGTGGTAATAACAGAGTCCAAGAGAATCAGATCACCCTTGTGGGGCAGAATAGGAGTGAAAAGAGGATAGTCCTGCTAATTTCAAAGTGTCTGTCATACTGTAACATGCAACTCTATGAGAACTCACATTAAACTAACTCATATTGACTTACTGTAGGTTCCATCTTGGCCATTAAACCATTGCCTGGAGAAAAGAAAATCTCTTTTGGATTGCCACCTGTGACAGACGCCATCCAAAAAGTGAAAAAGAAAATGATATAAGAAAGAAGATTGAATTGAAACTAAATCCAACTTCAATGTAGCAAGAACTCAATGACTGATGCAAGCAAGTCCATGTTCAACAAATCTTAAGCGTGAGAGAAACAAGGAAAAGCTTCCACAAGGTACATATATGTTGATAGTAAAAACAAAGTAAGGGTAAAATATACAAAATGTCAGTAATGGCCTAGGCATGTACAAAGAAAAATGTAGTGACGATACCACTTATCAATTTGAAGTGCACAAATGTTCAAAAAGGCTACTAGATTTAACTTTTCTATTTTTCTTTTGCATTGAATTTAAAAGGAAAGCAATGTGCAACACACATTGTTGTGGTAATCAGAAATCAAGCTTAGCAGTGCAGAAGCTTCAGACCCAGCCAAGTCAAACAGTTAGCAATTTCATGTTAGGAAGCAAGACGCACTTAACAACCACTGAAACACTAAGGAGCAGACTATACGGAGGAATTAGTTAATCTAGCTTGATACATACCGTGTTAGATATTTTGGATCGTATGTCCCATAGACAACATCATAGTGTCCATCATAGGAATCTAACAGCTCCAAGTCACTTGTCAAAGTATCCCACCTGTACCATTTTTTTTCATTAAGAAATCAGATGCAATCATGCAAAGGAAAGAAATATTGTCATCATACATACACAGTAAGCGACTAGTTTTTGCTTTTTGTTGTATTAGTAATAGTAAGGTCAATTGGAAACCCACATTAAATAACAACACTATAACACTAAGACTTATAAAGGTGAAATCTAACCAAGTTAATCCATTAGTTCTAGCCTTTTAACATCGGTAAGCCCAAAACCAAGTACGTCCAAACCAGTCCATCCTCACATCATCATGGGCTCTAACCTCCTCCTACTCTATCAACCTCGACCCGAATTTCACAATTTCAACATGTTATAAATTATCAAAAAAGGTCCGGCATGTTGCCGCAGCAAATTGAGCTGAACTAGATGTTCATCCCAACAAGACCCATCCACGATATATAAAAAGGCAAGAACAAAGACCCACTTTCAATTCAGGAGGTGCAAGCTAACCAAGATAGTTTGTTAGTACTAGCTTTTTAACATTGGTTAGTACATACATATATACAGACACACACAACTTAAAAAACAAAAGGATCATGTTGAATTCACCTAACAAAGAGATGTTATGGTTTAAAATTTGAAATATGAAGACCATGTTAGAGAGCTTTGGAAGTTAGGTAAAGATACTTACTCATATCTTTGATGTCGATCAACATTTAAAATGACTTCAAAAACAGTATCTGCAGTTGTATCAATAACACCAACAGCTTTGACAAGAACACCTTTAGCATTCTACAAAGAGATACAAATTAATTAGAGACTTCAAGGCTCTACATGGAGTTTATAGGACTTCCATGCTTCGTTTTGATTGAATTAGAAAATACACCAACTATAAAAACTTTTGAAAACACATAAGGATAATTCATAAATGTATATACCCAAAAGCAGCCTTGCATAAATATTTTACATCATAATAAGCCACCTTCCCTACACGTGTAATATTATTCACAATTTCTAGAAATCACCTTATCAACTCAGGCATTAATTTGATGTAGTATTAGTCTTTCTCTTCCTCTTGATACGAAACAAAATTTTTAAAGAGGAAGCAAGTAAGACAGCATCACATGTGAAAATGTATCCTACTAATCTATATAACAACCAAAAACAAGAAGCAAAAGCAAAAGCAAATGAAAATTGAAAATAGAACTTCTGTTGAATAATACTTAAACACGTGCCGATTAAAATGATGGACTTAAGCATTAACAAGAATGTGAAATGGAAAGAAACTTGGTGACAGTCTTCAAACATAATTTGGAAGGCAACATCTTTGTCTGGATGTACAACTATAATATGAAAATAATGTGAAAAGCCACCTTGTTCCCCAATATTTATAAACTTATTTGGGTCCTACAACTTTGTGATTTTGTTATCCAGAAGCAAAAAAAAAAAAAAAAAAGGAATGATGACATAAGTTTTAACATAAAAAAGGAGATCAAGCTTATCAGTCAGGATGATCACAATCAACTGTTTTTCATTAGCAAAGGAAATCAGTAGCAACAACACATCCTATCTGAAAATTAAGAAATTCAACTTTGCTTATACTTTTTTACATTTTCACAAATCACAATCCTTTTCGACACTTGCGATTGCAAAGGGAAAATATGTTCCACTTGTTTACAACAGAGAACAAGCTATTGAAAAGGAAAGTTATCTAGGACAAGCATGAGGCTACCCTCTATTAGAGCAAATTAATCGATAATGACGATGCATAATAATAGATTACTTTTTGTAATCCAAACAAATGAGAAAAGTACCTTTTAAAGCTAAAATATTGAGAGGAAGGATACAAGACACACAACAACAAATACCTTAGAATCAGAAACATCCTCGAAGATTCGAACACCTACAACCAAGTCAAACTCAAATTATTTAGAATATAGATATATACATACATACATACATACATACAAACATACATACATACATATATATATAGACAATCTTTGATAAAATACAATCTGGAAATTCTTCTTTGCTCTTTCGGCTAATAATTCTACAAGGAAGAAATTGTGAACCATGGGCAAGAATGATTCACCATGGATTCTATAGCCTAATTCAAGAACATAATTATATTCCTGTTTCCCACTGTATTGACACACTACCTAAGCAGCACTTCTAGTCAATAAGAATATTTCTTCCACATTAAGTATGAGAAGAAGTGAGCCAAAGCAGTATAACAATAGATGACACTGAAAAACAAAATGAAAGTATGTGACAGGCTATACTTGAATATTAAATTAGTTAATAAATGAATACCATTCACTGTACGAACACATTTCCATTCGTGTGCTTCAATGGCATCTCCAATTTCCCCCTCATAATATCTATCTGACTTTGTCTTTGCATGCAAAGTTGAGGCTTGGCGCAAAAGCATCTCTGGACCTGTCAACAATCAAAGTAGATAGTTAGCAGCGTGAAAAATATATTAATTGACAAAAGGATCCAAAATAAAAAACTGAACCTTTAAAGCCTATGATAACACACATAAGTACATGTAACAAATTAGATATAAACTAGCTTGAATTTTCAGATGTTTTATTGGACATCAAAACCACAAAATTTTAGAATACTATGCTACTCCTGATAAATAAAATAATAATCTAATCAGTAGAAGAAACTAGCCACAAGCTTTCTATTTATAGTTTGAAGTCTTTTATTTCATTTAGCATTTTAATAGTTTCTTAATTTTGTTGTATTTCATAAGTTACAATACCTTTCCTTGTCAAAAGAATATCAAACAATGTTGACTGAATTCAGGAATGTTCTATAAAAGCAGATGGAAAAAAATCAGATGAGCATACTGCCTCACCTTGCCCTATTTTTATAAGCTTCTTTAAACCATGTGCATACCGCCTCATTCTAGGCCGATGTCCTTCTAGATTGATTCTTTCCCAAGATGAAACGAAATAAAACAAGTTATAACATAGAAATAATATCACTGGTCAACGATGCAGTAAACAAAATGCAATTACTTCAAAGAGAACTACTAGTATGCCTTCTTAGTTAATCAGATAAATACTGACAAAAGATAAAATAATCGAAGTAACTGACACACTTGCAATCTGTAAAGAATAAAATCAGGTGATACATAAATTAACCATCATGATAACGGGTGGTCTAGACTCTAATATGTCGAGATTTTATCGTACACTTGCTGAAACCCCTATGGTTACTCTAGTTCCTAGTCTAAGTAAACATAAAACTTCATAAGTAGCCAGGCCAGGTCTTGGTAGAAAACAGAGCCACGCACAAGAATCCCCAAAACAATGATTTGTAACACAAATTTTCCAAGTGGAAGTTATGAGTAAACAAAACTCAGCTGATGAGTATTCTTTAAATAAGATAATCCGGACATATAGTACATACTCAGTCTCCATGTTCAGCTTGTCTCTAGCACTAGCTCCTCTTAAGAGCTCATATTCTGCCTGCCAAAGAAGAATGTTAATAATGGGTCACAACCGTGGAATTTAATAATCATTTCTGAATCCCTACTTGGTATAAATGAATCACAAAATCTTGTGGAAATTGAATGAATACCTTTGGTAAGTTCAAAATAATAATAATTTAATTACAACAATTCAATGTTGTGAAATTGAACAAAATTTAACAAATCTTATCCAAATTGATGATATTTCAAATGAACTCCACAAAACTTAAACTCTCTCTCTCTCTCTCTCTCTCTCTCTCTCTCTCTCTCTCTCTCAATCTTTTCAATTCCCTCCTAGTTTTCTTCTCAATTTCTCCATCATCTCTATGTCACTCATTTTTCTTCCTATGCATTCTCTCTCTCTCTCTCAATCTTTTCAGTTCCCTCCTAGTTTTCTTCTCAATTTCTCCCTCATCTCTATCTCATTCATTTTTTCTTCCTTTCCATTTTGTTTTTTTCCCGTCTTTTTTCTTTTATCATTTACACATATTAAGTTGCATTCAAAACTTGTATAACAAACTCAATTTGAATTCTAAATTTTTTCAATAGTTTGTATGTGTATTCTACATTTTAGGATGCTTTATATAAGTTTTTAAAATATAAACAAGAAACTCCATTCTCATTGTGAGGAACCAATGTTTTTACTAACTTTAAGAAGAAAAACGAAATTAGCAAATTATGCAACAGTGACAGGAATCAGAAGCAAAGAAAGCTGAAATGACAACAGTAGGAAGGATGCAGAGTCATTGATTCCACCATGGTGATAATATAAGCAAATTATTCTGTAAAACTTCAACAAAAGACCATCACATTCGCAATGTCCATGTGGATACTCATACCTGTTGCTTTGCATGATTAAATGCCTCCACCCATTTTCGAGCCTCTCCAGCAGTAGCACAAGCAATCTAGAAGTGAAAACAATGTGTTAGTGATTTATTGTTTTTGCTTAAGGAACAGTAATTTTTTAACAAGATATTTACATATACAAATACAAGATATCATTGAAGAGGTAGGTTAAACTATCCACCCCTAAACAAAACAAGTAAAAAGAAAGAAAGAAATATAAATAATATTCAAAAAGAAAACAGATAATGCAAGAAGACCTACAAGGGTACAACAGTCTCCATGACTAAGGTAGGTGTTTGCTCAAACAATTACATAAGGTCCTTGTCATTATCTTTTTGGCCAAATACATATGTATGCTCCTATCCTTTGCACCTTTTTCCTTGTGGAGCCCTATCCTTTCAAAACGACCTACTGGACACCTATGCTTTCATACTTTTCAACAACCCGACACCTTAACCCACTGACACATCATTGTGATTGTGTTTCACGAGCTTTTAGAATTGATGTCTAATAGGTCATTTGGAAAGGACAAGGTAATACCAGGGAAGAAGCGCAAAGTATAGAGACATGCAAAAGTATTAGGCCTAATCTTTTTTTTTTCTAGAGTCCTTCCATCTTCATGCTTAAACTTTTGCCTAGTAACATTTGCCCACCCTATGCCCCTAAAGACTCATTCATTGACCTCTATGGCTTTAATATTAATAATAATAATCATCAAGTGTCAAATAAAACAAAAAGGTAACTGTTATCTACATTGAAATCTGCATGTGGAACACAGAAATTTGATGCGCTACTAGTCTGCATTCCTTTTATGGTCTATTCCACACACACAAGATTGGTAGGATTTGTTAGGTTATATAGACATTTGTGAACATAAAGAATTCTTCACAAGCTAGTTCTTGTTGAGTTTCAAGTTGCAATGCTGTTTTGTCATCCTAATAAAGTTCCCATCTAACACGCATATACCAAAAGAGATTTGACACTGTAACAGGATAAAAATACTATAATTTCAGGTTCATTCACTAGTTATTTGGCTGTTATCCGTGGATTGTAGCAAACAGTTATGAATAAACAAATCAACAATGTTTATCACCTCACTTCAATCATGATATCCACAACCCGAAGGCATCATATGACATAAAGAGTGTAATTATTTAATATTTGCCAACTGAATTACAACAAGATGCAACTTACTTCCCCCTTTTTTGTTTCATCCAACCGATTATAAAATTGTAGAACATAAAGCTCCTACAAAAAAAAAAAAAAAATCAAGGAAAATAATATGGACTGAAGCTTATAAATATTGTGATAGGAAATTATGACAAACTAAATGATCAGAATAACTTTAATGACTAAATTGACTAATTAAAAAATAGAGGGAAACGCCAAAATCTTTGCTGAAAGCACAAGAGCCAGAAGAATGTGAAGACAAAATATTATATTGTAAGAAAAGATGCAAGATGTATATTACAGTAGGCATTAACCTTCTTTCCAAAGAAAACCATAAAATATAAAAAAGCCTTACCCCACGATTAACCTTTCGGCGCCCTAGATCCTCCACCATAAAGGAAGGCCCTGTCACACCCTTCCTAATAGGATTCTGGACAACAAAAGTTTAAGCATCAAATGAAATAAAACAAATTAACTCTAGGAATGGTGGACTCGCAACAGGTGCAAAGGTACAAGAGGGTGGATTATAATAGCAATGCCCACGCTCCTCAGTCTAATATATTGGATGCATCTATTTTCCATCAAAAGAAAATGAGATGGGAAAACAAATCGCATTAACCAAAAAAAAAAAAAAAAAAACCCAGGAGAGACCTTGAAAAGCTCAATTTTGAGAATAATTAAAAAGTCAATGCAACAGCATCTTAACTCTACATTGCACAAGGAGCTGCCAAACTACTAACATGATCAGATCAGTCACAACTACTACAATTTAGAAAATCTGGGAAAGCATCCTATAAGATTGATATGAACGCTTCTTAATTTAATCTAGTATTTCGTCTTGAGTTAAATTTATTTCTAGAATATTACAGCTTCGTAATCAAAATTGGAGGACAAAAATCAAACCACGAAATTATCCAATATCCACTACTGGGGATTATATTTATTTATTGTCTTTCTCAATTGAAAGCAACCAGAACACAGTTAGAAAATTCAATTAAAGCTCGAGTGCAGCTCCACACAACTTGCAGAAAACATTAAAAGGAAAATTGGATGATTTTTTTTTTTATAAAGTAAAAAGAGCTTACAATGCCTGGATTTTCATGAGGATCACGCTTGTACATCTCAACATATTTGCCTCTAATAAACAAAAATCTGAGGTGACAATACTCATGACCAATAGAGTTCGTACCTAAATGGTAAACCCAACCAAAATATTCCAAAATCCCTCCCTCGTTTTCTCTCCCTCCCACCTTCAACTTCTCCTTTTCTTCTACAACAGCACCATCATTGGCACCAAAGAGGGTACCGGAACCATTGCTCTCCGATCTCTCACCTGCACCGGCCTTCTTCACCGTGACCTCCGTCGTCGCAGTTTCCATTAAATTTGTATTGAAATATTATATTTAGGCTTTCCAATCCAACTCTCCGTCCGATTCTCTGTTTCAGGGGAAGGCAGCTAAATCAGGAACGAGAGAGAGATTGGGGATTATTGAGATTTGGGAGGGAGAGAGGGAGGAGAAGAGAGCGAGTGTGGTGAATGTGAAATTAGAATGGGATAATAACACCTTTTTTTTCTCCGACTTGTCTGGCTTTGCTTGCTCAGGATACAAGATTTACTAACGGCTCTGGTTGGCAGTTTGTGGACCCCGGTCACGCCTTGACTTACCTGTCTTCAAAATTAGTGTTATTATTATTATTATTTCTACATAATTTTAAAAAATTTCCTACTATATTAAAACTCAATGAGCTACGTAGATCATATACCAAATAGTAAATTTGAAGACAGATAAGTCAAGGCCAAACAGAAGTTCTACAGTCTGCTACGGAGGTTAATATAGAGGTGGAAAAGGGTGGACCGATTGGTCGACTTTCAAATATGAATGAGAATGTGGTGTTGGAGAGGCCTCAGGATTTTAAGAAAAAATCTCCTATCAGGATTTTAAGAAAAAGGCCTCATATTATTGAAATTTTTGCTCCTAGAGTTTCTTCTCATGATAAAGATTCTTCTTCGAGCACCGTACTAGTTGATTTGGTGACTAGTCTTATAGAAACGGTTGATCTCACAAAACTGCTAAATAGCTGAAAGGAATGAAAATTATAAGTTGGAACTGCCACGGAATTAGCAACCCTTAAACAATAAGTACATTGAAAGATTTATCCGTTATGTGTAAGCTGCAAGTTATTTTTTTAATTGAAACATGTATGCATATGTAGAGGTTGGAGGAGGTGAATGTTTTGACTGGATCGAATTGAAATAAGAGGTGGTTTATGTATGCTTTAGAGGTCATATACTGGCCTTTCTGTTTCATCTTTTTCTAATAATTTTGTTGATTATGTAATTAAAGATGGAGGGGCAAGTTGGAGTGTGACACCCCAAAACCCTATTCTACGTCGTTCCGACTTCATTACATGCATTACATGCATTTTCATTAAAAATATATCATTATTTGATTTGATAATTAAGTTAAATACGGATTATATGATTTGAATATGATAATGCATAAAATAAATATGAATAATAAGCTATGTTATAGGCTCGTTTGCCGTCGAAAGACACAAACGGAGCAAATTAGAGTTTTTGGCCCGCGCGACCGAAAAATGTCGGAAACGCGTAAAATATAAAGCAAATGATTTTGATGTTTTAAGATATGTTTATAAACATGATATTAAGAGTTTTGGAACCCTAATTTTACGACGACATTGTACGGTTTCAGTTTCGCGAAAACCGTCAAGGTTTCAGGGTCGGATTAAGGCACCGACCGAACCGTGAATAATTTTCAGATTCCGATTTTTACGAAACTTCAGACACGTGTGTTGTTGTTAGTTTCCGGATTATTTTGACTTTTTCCAATAATCGGTCACAAAACATTTTTAATTTTGTGTATTGTTGAAACTAGTCTGTCTTAAAAACGGTTTTAGAGTCGCCACCCGATTTCGGAACACCAAATTTTAATTTTAAGAAAAAGTGACTCCGTTTTTATTGTTGAAAGAACTGGTCGAAAATTCAGAAATCCGGGTAAGGGGTAAGGTACGACGGTTTAAATTTTACTTAAACCGCCGCCCAGCAAAAACCGGCCTTTTTCCAAAATTTAAGTTTGAATTTATTTAAAAAGTCATTGCATGATTAAGTTAACGATGTTCCTAAATGGCATTTTTGGCCCTTTGAGAAAACATTTTCAAACATTAAAAGCAATAAATAGCGGAAATTAAAAGTGCGGAAATGTAAACACCCTTTAAATCTAAATTATTCTTTTTAAGATTCCGGAGAAAATAATTACAATTTAATCCTATGAATTTACATTCTACCATTTTTATCCCCGAAATAATTTATTTAAATCTCAAAACGCCCCGAAACAAATAAGGTAAGCATTTAAAACATATCCATGAAAATTATAAAAAAGTCCTAAAAATTTGAAAAATTACAGTTTAGTCCTTAAAAATTGGAAAATTACTAAAATAGCCCCTAAGCATGCAATCTCTCTAAAATTATCCTTAAACATACGAAACATGCAAATTGATCAAATTAGAATTTCTAAAATGTAAAATTCCAAATTGGTCCCTATATTTTGTAAAATTACAAAACTATCCTTTATTTAATGAAATTACCAAACATGCCCAAAATCATGCAATTATCTTGAAACAAGCCATAAAATACGTAAAACATGTCAAATTAAGAATTGGAAAGATAACATGTAAAATTTCTGTTTTAGTACCCCAACTTTCAAATAATTATGAATCTGCCCCATAAGCATTAATTCCAGAGTTGACTTGTCTATGCCTTATCATGCAAATTATCATCAAACAAACGGCAATTTACAAAAACAGTCCTTAAGTAGGTATAAGCTTAATTGATTAATACATAGGAATGCAAGGGAATTCTGTAACAAAACAGCAATCAAGTTAAATTAACCTTCCTAATCTGTTGAAGATGGAATAAGCAACAACCAATATATTAAGCACAACATTCACATACTGCAGGCAGGGACAAATAGTATTAGTAGCACCAAGGTAAAAATTACAAACAAATAGAACAGTAACAACAGCTGCCATAACCTGCTCCCCTTTCTATCATGAAACATCTAGGATTGCTTAAACCAAAACTGAGCAAATCACTGATGGTAATGACCAGTCACAACACTCAAACAACATTGACCAACAAGTAATCTCAGTAACAAATTTATGCATAATCAAGTGATCAACATAAAATTCTGAACATAGCATGAGACACTAATCACATTAGTTAGTCAAATCTGGAAAGGAGAATGCATGCAGCCCTCATGGAAACTGAGACTGGAATACATGTGAATGTTGGGATCTAACTATGCAAGGAACTGAACACTCTTAAACAGACTAGAAACAAGTCTAATGATTACAGAAAGTTAACATGAATCTCAAACCAATAAAGAAGGTGTTCAATAATAAGCTGTTAATCAAAAACAAGACCAAAACAGAAGGCCTAAATAGAAAGGGGAAGAAGCAGACTTGGTGAGTTGAGCCACCAATGGTTTAAAATCAATAGCAGCAAAATTGGGATGTAACAATTTGATAACAGCATTTGAATTTGGCCATCTAACTGTCTTAATAAACACTACACCTAGTGAATTCAGAAACATGCTCAAACAATACAGAAAGAAACCAGGCTCTGACTATGACCCCTAACCAAATAACAACTATGTAGAGATTGAAGATAGAAGTAGAGATAGGCAGGAAGATAGAAACTAAAACTAAGAAGAAAACAGAAGGCTATGGAGAACAGTATTAACAACAACCATTTTGCCCTTTTTAAACAGAAACTCAAGCAGTAACAGATTTCATTTCTGGGGGTAAATACAACAAGCCAATATCCAGAATCAATCTGGTTCCAACACATATAAACAGAATGTCATTTCCCAATCACAATAGAAACTTCAAGCAAGGTAAAGTTAGACATAAATCAAAGAAGAAGAAAGTGAGATTGGATTATACCAAATTTATTCAGAAAGCTTTAAATCCAAGCTGTAGGATCCTTCTCCACAATTTCCTAGTTCGATTACAAAGAGAAACGACAGCAATCCAATTTACAAACCACTCTCCCTCTCTGATTTTAATTGTTTACAGAAAACAGAAATTCCCAAAGCCTCAAATTAAAAACCCAAATTTTTCTAATTTTACAGAAGAAATCCTAATTACAGAATCCATCCATTTTAGAACAAGATGAACCCTAATTTTAGAGAAGGCTTACTGGTTTCCTTTCCTCGAATCCCCGCTCTTCTCTCTCCCTGGCCTTTTGTAGGCAGAGGCTTCTGCCTCTCTTCCTTCATTGTTCTGCGCCACGTGCTTCTGGTCTTCACCACGCCGGACAAGCTCTTTGTTCCCCGCTGCATGTCTTCTCTTCTCTCTTCGTCTGGTGGCCTTTCTGTTGTCCTTTGTCTTCCTCTTCTGTTCTTCAGCTTTGCTTTTCATTTAATTTCTGTCCTCCCTTGCTCTGATTTCCCTCTTCCCACTTTGATTCCCTCTCTCTCTCTCTCTCTTTCCAATCTGGACTCTGTTTCTTCTGCCTTCACCCTCGTCATCTTCCCTTTTTTCTTTGTCTCTCATTTCCATTTTCGTGTTTCTGTTTCCATCTTCATTCCTCATTCGTTCATCGTGCTTTCTTTTTCTGTTTTATTTTTTATTTTTTTTCTGTGATCAACATGGCACCGTTTTGCTTGGTGGGCTGTATAGGCTGGTTTGAATTGAACCGGTCTGGTTCGATTCAAACCTAAATCTTCCTCTTCTTTTCCATTTTTTTTCTTCTTCTTCCTTTTTATTCTTTTCAATTCTTTTCTTTTTTTCCTCTTTTTTTTCTTTTCCTACTTTTTTCTTAACATAATAATAATAATAATAATAATAACAACAACAACAACAACAACAACAACAACAACAACAACAACAACAACAACAACAACAACAACAACAACAACAACTTATTAAATTAAATAAAAATGTTAAATTAAAATTAAACCAACCTAATTAAGCTATTTTTTCAATTTTTTTATAAAATCAAAATATACACAAAAATAAAATTTTAATTAAAAATTAAGATCAATAAAAATAAAAATAAAAAATTCATTTAATTCAACTATAATTAATTAATCTAAAGAAGACAAACATATTTATTTAGTTGCTAATTTTTTTGGAGGCCGAAAAACTTAAGAAGGAAGGAGAATTTTGAGATATTTTTGCAAAACAAACCAAAATTGATTTCGAATCGGGAGATTTGGGAATTCATCGAGCTTAAAATATTTGGGCATTCTTCTTTGAAATTTTGGGAAAAATTTAGCGTCAACAACGTGTTATACATATTATTTTGACACCAAAAACAATTTTTAAAGAGGTGCTGGCATATGTTTAATGGGTTGAGATTTGAGATTGAAGTAAATAAAATGAAGAAAGAAAGAAAGACTTAAGGGTTAAGTCATATAAAGGGAAAAATTAGATATTTTAGTGCAAACCAAGCTGCTGCTGGACAAGGGTGTTCTTGGGACTTGGAACAGGAAGGGAATAGAAGGATTAGGTAGCTGGAATATAGGAAAAGAGGGAAAACGAACCAGAAAGAGAAAGAGAAGGAAAAAAGAGAGAAAGAGAAAAGAAGAAAGAGAGGAAAAACCTTTGATTCTA
This sequence comes from Croton setiger, assembly GCA_948099555.1. Taxonomy (NCBI): domain Eukaryota; kingdom Viridiplantae; phylum Streptophyta; class Magnoliopsida; order Malpighiales; family Euphorbiaceae; genus Croton; species Croton setiger. Next base: position 6,728 of record CANUEY010328461.1, on the reverse strand, counting down.
TACCTTTAGAGTGTCCCTAAGGGTTATGGGAATAGTTTAGAAGTGTTAGGAAGTGAAGGGAATAGTTGGAAAACGAAGGAGAGAGAGAACAAAAATCTATGTTAAAATTCTGGGTTTTAAGGCAGTCTGAGGTACCTATTTTGTGACCTTGTAACTTCCAACTGAGAGTGCATGCGGGAATTTGGCTTCGATGGTTCGATAGAGGGTGTGTAAAGAAAGAGTTTAGTGGTCTTAGTTCGCTGGAAAAACTATTGGAAGTTGGGAGAAAAATAGGCAAAATCTGGAAATTGTGAAAAACAGTGTTGATGAGCCAACTTTGGGTGATTATATCTTAAGATCTAGAGAGTTTTGAGGAATTCCGACTCGATGGTTAGATAGAGGGGGAGGAGAGGAAGAGAACGGTGGGCGTAGTTTGCCGGAAAGCCACCGGAGGAGGACGTACGGTCGTCTGGAAGTTGGCTGGAGAGTAGGGTTTTCAGGCAGAAACAGAAGCAGGAGAAAGGAAGAAGAAGATCAAAACGACAGCAGGGACTGCGTTTTGGGACGCCGCCAAAACAACATCACTTACTGGGCGTTTTGAGCCATATAACGCGCCCAGGACCTGTATTTGGTAAAAATTGCATTTTAGCCCCTAAAGTTTATGTTTGCTTATATTTTTACCCAAAAACTTTTATAAATTATATTTTGACCCTACCAACGTAATTTTGATGTTTTGAATCCATTTTTTATGTCAGAAATTAATTTTGAGATTGTTTTGAGCTCAAAAATCAAAGATTAAATATTTTGTTAGAGATTTTAATTATGATTTTGGATTTAATTTATTATTTGGTTTAATTAATGATTATATTGGTTTCAATAATTATAATTATTATTTGATAAATAGAGTTTAATAATTATTTTTAATATGTTATAAAATGATTTTAAAGTGGGAAAATTTTATAGATTGAGTTTAAATCCATAGAAAATTATATGAATTAATTTTTAAACTTAATTATTTCAGAGAATTAATTATTAAACCATACATCATAGCATCTATGGACTTCTGATTTGATTAATTGAACATCATTGCTATGTTATGCATTATAGGAGCATTGACTTCTCGAGCGGCACGGGGTAAGCAACCCGAGGCCCACCCGAATTCACAACAGTGAGGTAAGTGTTAAACTCACTTCCTTATATGTTTGATTTTGACTTTGTGAGTTTGCCAAACATGTTATATTGAACTGTTTGGACCGGTACTAAAGCCTGGTCATCTGTGATATATGAAGTTGCTGTTATATGATTATATTGAACTGTTTGGACCGGTACTAAAGTCCAGTCAATTGGAAATATTTGATATATGAATTGTGATGTTTATGGTTCCTGAGTCGGTACTGAAATCCGACTAGTTGAGTTATATAATCTGATATCTGTTATATATATATTGTTTTAACTGGTACTGTAGCCCGGTCATATGATGATATGAAATATGATGAAATGAAATGTATGCTATATAAATGCATTTCCACATGACTTAAATATGACCGTTGTGATTATCGTAGCCGGTGTTTGCAAATTTCACGAAAGAAACCTACGGTTTCTTTATGACTTGACTGAAAGACCTACGGGTCCTATATGATGCAAAATGATCTGATGAATACTGCATATTAAAGGTTGATCTTCAGATCCCTTTTGACCGGCATTATTCCGGTCTTATATGTTCGCTGGCCAGCTATGGTTACTGATATGCTGTGAAATTCCCGAGGCAACACTTGGTCAATAAATCACAACTAAAAAAAAAGGAAAGACATGTCATTATGCATCTTATGCTATTGCTTTGATTATATATGATATAAATGACTTGAAATTATGCAGTTTTGCTATGTTTGATAAAATGACTTATATGTTAGCTGTATATGGTTTTGCTTTGCACTTGCTGAGTATACGACTCATCAAAATCACAAATTGTGTTTTCAGGTCTGTAGTCTGAGTGAAGTACTGAGACTTCACCAACTTATGCATAGGTCGGTACAGCTGAAGCCTAGGCCTCTCTCCCTCACACCATGTCATTTGTAAATGCTGCATATAGTTTTTGTCTTATGCTTTGTTCTGTAAAGCATAATTATATGTTTTTGGCATGTATATATATAACAAGTTATGTTGCTTTACCTTTTTAAGTAAACAATCTTTTGTAGGATTTATAGTGCTGTAAATATTGGTTGGTAATATGATATGTATGATATTTGGTTTAATGCTCCTGTTATATGTTTTATCAAATATTTCAAAATGACTTTTAAGTTAATATGAGAGTTAAAATGTGATAATAAAAAACGAATGTTTTATGACATAAGGATATAAGAGAGGATGTTACATGGAGGTTAACAAGTTTTTATAACTATCCTAAGGCCAGTCAAAAATGCCTATATGTTTTATCAAATATTTCAAAATCACTTTTAAGTTAATATGAGAGTTAAAATGTGATAATAAAAAATCGAATGTTTTATGACATAAGGATATAAGAGAGGATGTTACATGGAGGTTAACAAGTTTTTATAACTATCCTAAGGCCAGTCAAAAATGCCTTTCCTGGAATCTTTTGCGTACATTAGCTATTAGTAGCTCTTTGTTGTGGCTATGTATTGGGGATTTTAATGATATAGCTTAAGGTTTGGAAAAGCAAAGTGGTCCTCCAAGGCTTAATTGTTTGTTGAATGGGTTTAAGTCTGCTATTGATGATGCTAGTTTATCTTTAGAGGGTTTCCTATTTATGTTTGAGGGAACAAATCTAAATGGGGGACAGAATTGTTGAAAGGCTTGATCGTGCGATGTTGAATGTGGAGTGGAAAAATAGGTTCCCTAATGTTATTTCTTCTTTGCAAGTCATGCCAGTCTCTGATCATCAAACTTTGGTTGTGGATTTGTCACCAATGGAGATGTTTAATGGTTTATACCCATTTTGTTTTGATAATTCCTAGCTTTTGGATGATGAATTAGAGCTTGTTGTTAGGAGAGGTTAGGGTTCAAATAATTATGATAATTTTATTGGTAAAAGGGATTTGCTTAAGAATGAAGTTCGAAAATGGGGAAGAGCTAAAAATAAGGAATATTGGAATCGCATGAAGTTAATTGTTAGATAGATCGAGATGGATTATGATTTGTTTGGAGGGATTGGGTTGGCTAAATTGAAGGAGGAGTGGAATAAAATGCTGATGACGGAGGAGATATGCAAGAAACAACAGGTCAAAAATTTTTCGTTTAAGAATGAGGATAGAAATTCCAAGTTCTTTAATAGACATATTAAAGGTAGGCCTATCAAAAACAGAATCAAGCAGTTGAGGCAGGATGATGGTACAGTAGTTACTGATTGGGGACAAAGAGGTGAGTTGTTCCATGATTATTTGTGACACCTCAAACCCAACCTATGTTGTTTTCGACGTCATTTCATGTATAACATGCATTTTTATTTAAAATGCATCATATTTAATTGGATAATTGAATTAATTATGAATCATATGATTTGAATATGTTAGGGAATGAAATTAATATGATAAACAAGTTATGTTTTTAAGCTCGTTTACAATCAGTACACGTAAAAGAGGCTCGATTAGGGTTTTTGGCGCACGACCGATAAAACGTCGAAAACGCGGAAAATGTAAACCAAATGATTTGATATTTTATGATTTGATTATTTTTGAGATAATAAGAGTTTTGGAACCCTAAAACTATGACGACGTCATATGGTTTCGGTTCCATAAATATTGTCGAGGTTTCGAAGTCGGTTTCGGACGCTGACCGAACCGCATATAATTTTCGGTTTTCGATTTGAACGAAACTTTAAACATATGTTATATTTATTATTTTGACATTAAAAATGAAATGAAATCAGGAATTGGAAGCGATTATTGGCCTGGAATTGAAAGAAAACAAAGAAGAAGGGAAGGGTAGTTTAGGGTTAAATGATAATTGTAAAGTTTTTGCTTAAAACTAAGTAGGTGGTGGAAAGTTAAACATTTGGATTTTTTCTAGAGGTGATTAGGTGCCTAGAGAGAGGTATGAAGAGGTGGAAGAGGTGAGGTAAGCTGTTGTTTCGAGCTGGAACAGAAAAAAAAATAGAAAGAGAGAAAGAAAGAGGAAAGAGAGAGAAAAGAGAGAAAAGAGAAGAAAGGGAAAACCATCTATTTTAACACCTTCACAGTGTTCCTTAGGAGTGTTAGAGAAGGTTAGAAGTGATAGGAAGGGAAGAGAGTGGCTGGAAATCGAGGGAGAAGCAAAACATAGTAGAGAGAGAAAACTGTTTCTGGGTTCAGAAGCAGTGGTTTGGAAGCAACTTTGAGAGGAAATATCTTAGAATCTAGCGTGCATGGGGAAATTCCGACCTGAGGGATTGATAGAGGGGGTGTAGAGGAAGATTTTGGTGGTCGTAGTTCGCCGTAAAGCCACTGAAGGTAGATGGACGAACTACTGGAAGTTGGTTGGAGATCACTGGAAATCGGGCAAAACAGAAGCAGATTAGAGGTTGAAGAAGATCAAAACGGCAGGGGGTGCCTGCATTTTGATCATTAAGCCGCAGTCCAAAACGACAGATAATCCTGTATTTTGATCATAAGGCCATGGATCAAAAGGGCAAAGGAGTCTACGTTTTGATGGAAAATAGCGCTTCCAGCACCTGGATTTCGGTAAAATCACGTTTTGACCCCTAAAATTTCCTACCGTGTGCAGTTTAGCCCTTCTGGGCAGTTTTCTAATTATTTTTCATTACTTTTTGGTCCTTTCATATTTGTTATTTATGTTTTTACCCCAGAAACTTTTAAAAATTATATTTTTTAACCCCTCTTACCTAATTTGAGTGTTCTGAATTTGTTTTCGACCTCAGAATTTAATTTTAATGTCGTTTTTTGCCTGAAAACCTTAGAATAAATATTTTGTTGAATCTTTTGATTCAAATTGAATTTTATTTTATTTATTTGGTTTGATTAATAATTAAATTGAATTTGATAATTATAATTAATATATGATAAATAGAATTTGATAATTATTTTTAAAGTGTTATTAAATGATTTCAAAATAAAAATTTATATGAATTGAGTTTAAATTCAAGAAAAATAGTATGGATTAATTTTGAAACTCAATTATTCTAGAGAATTAAATATTTAATCATGCATCATAACACATATATAATTTGTTTGATAAATTGAATATTTTTGCTATGTTATGCATTATAGGAGCATCGAGTTCTAGAGTGGGCCGGGATAAACAACCCAAGACCCAACCTAGCTCAATTTGAAATTGAGAATCGAAGAAAGCTTAGTTTTCATTTTTGTATTCAAATTTTCTTTGTCTTTAAACTCTGAGCTTGGAAGATTGTAAGAACAAATTGGATTCTGTGGAAATAGCTATTGGTAAAGTCTGAGGTACCTCTAAATTACTCTTTTGTTTCAATTTCAGTTTATTGAATATGAATGGAACAGTCTAGGAACCAGACTAAGCATGTTGATTGAATTTTTTTCTTGAGATTATTTGATGTTGTTGCCTATATCTGTTTTGATTCTGGAAATTATAAGGTTTGAGTATTTAGATACTGAATGTTGTTGAATATATGACATTAATGTTTCCTATTTGATCCTTCCATCTTATTGTCGTGGAAGAATGCCTATTTCTGATTGAGTGTTTGGCTCATGGTTTCTGCTTTATAGTCTTTAATGTTGTTAGTGTATGCTGGTACTAGTCTGCTTGCTTTGATTTATTCTCAGATTTTTCTCACATTAATCTACATATCTACCTCATATCTGCCTCATATCCGCTTTATATCAGCCTCATATCTACCTTATATCTTCCTCATATCTATTTTCCATATTTTGAGCTGTAAAAAAGTATGTTTGTATTATGGTCTGTTGCTTCTTAAAATTGTTCCTGATGCTATCCAAATATTGTCTCTGTTGAAGTATATTTGATCTGTTTGTTGTTTGGATAAAACAGAATTCATGTTATTCATTTTAGTCTTTTTATGAAATCTTGAATTTGTTGGTTAATCTTTGTTGTAATGTCTATTAAATATAAGAAAATGTATGTTTCTCATTATGCTCAGTCTATTGTTGTTATTGTTTCTGCTTAAAGAGATCATGATTTAGTGCAGTCCTTTGAGATCCTGATTCCCTAATTATTTTAAGTGATTCTATGCTTACTATCTGGAATCTTAGTCTGTTATCTGGTTACATATCAACATCTTACATCCATTTCATTTTAGATTTACCTTCTATTGACGCTCAATTTGTGTACCCCCAAAATTATCCGAGGATAATGAGAGCTCCAAGCTCGGAATTTCCAGGATTCCTGCTCGGCTCGTTTTTCCTCCTTTTCTAAAATATTTTCCAATATTTAATCCTTGTTGTGTTTCAAAGAATTCTCAAAATTCCTTTCTAGTTGCAAAAATATATGTTTGTTAATATGTTTTTATTTTTCAAATTGCAAAAAAAATATAAAAAGAAGAAAAAGAAATTAAAAAGAATGATTTGTGAGTTTAATCTTAAAAATCAATTTTAAGATTAAAAATGGCAAAAGTTTATATTTTATCTATGTTTTTGATTTTTAAACGAAGTGTGTTTTATGTTTTTAATTTTAATTAATTTGAAAAATTAATTAGAAGGGATTAATTGAGAAAATTTGGAGAAAATTAAGAAAAAGGATTAAATTGAAGAGAATTGAAAGTATGCAGGAAAATTGGAGAAGAAAGAAAGGAAGGAAGGGCCTAA
>CANUEY010328376.1:0-10176 GCA_948099555.1 Croton setiger | reverse complement strand
AGATCATGTATACAGAGGTATGCAACCAGGTTCTACACAAGAACTCATCTAAAAAGACTCTAGCAATCTATGCAGTGATCTGTTATCAGCAAGAGGGAACCAGAAACATGCATATGTAATCAAATCACAGGGGTGGACCTTTTACATTTCCTTACTGAACATGGCCTGACTACTAGCCAAACATGAAGGTTAAATATGAAGTTCACAGTTGAAATGCAAACAGATTTAAACCCACCAAATAGAACTATTATTGCCAAATTGGATCTAACAGCAGAATGTAATATACCCAACAACAACATCATCATCTTATCCTTTCTGAACTAAGGAGATATCCAAAACATCAACTCACATGGTTTCCCTATTCCAGACTATAACCCAAGACTCACTAACATAATCTCAATTCAAAACAGAAAGCATGAATTAAAACCAAGTAGCCTTAAACAAATATGAACCAGCTGGAACAACAACCACATGCATATGGCAGTAATACAGTCTGGGTATAAATATTGCAAACTGGACTCAAACTCAGAGGGAAATGCTACTGTCATGCCTAAAACATGGTTATAAAAAAGTTGAGATCCAGAAACAACATCTTAACAAACCCTAAGATGAGTGTTCATTTGAATTTCTAAACATAGAAAAGTATAAAAGAAGGCAACATCTAAATCAAATACCAACTTCTCAACACAGAACATGGATGACCAGAACAGTTTAAGATCAAATCTCCTACTGAATGCATAAGCAATAACACACAGAAATAAAAATTCCAGGAAATAGAACGACAAAGATATTTCACTCATGTAATATTTAACAAACGGATTAGAGGTTGAATATAAGGCCAGCTGAAATTCATCTCAAACAGTTTATTGAAGGCAGAAAACAAACCATATTTATCTGTTAAAATTCACGACAGGATATGCAAAATAAGCAAAAGAAAACCATTCAAAGCAAGTAGCAAATAGCAACAATCATCAGAACCAGAAAGAAATTCATACATATCCCATGCTCAATCAGGTTCCCATATCATGTTATTCATCAACATATTATAACCAGGAAATTAAAACTGAAGAAGAAATTTAGAAATACCTCAAATGCTTTTCAATTTGATTCCAATTCAGAAAATTATTCCAAGGTTCTTTACAGAGATTGATTCTTCAACAAATAGTTCCTAATTACAGAATTCTCCCAATTTCCCTCTTACAGAATGAAACCCTAGTTTTCGAAATTAGGAACCCTAAAACTCTCAATTTCCCCCAATTTTTCCCAATCATAGAAACCCTAATTTTCGTTTCCAGAAAGCCGAAAAGATCGAAACTCACAATCCCCAATTACAGAAAGCTTACCTTTTTTTCTCTCTGAATGAAGCTCCCCCTCGAATGCTCTCCCTGATTTTTCGAATCAATCCCCCCTCCTTTTCATTGCTTGCTTCTGTCTTTTGTAGGCAGAGTCGTCTCTGTTGTGGCCGCCATCGTGTCTCCATCACGCCAGTTTCCCTTCTTCTTATCTTCTTCAGTCTTTTTTTTTCTCCCTTTTGCTTTCTGTCTCGATACACTTTATCGTCCTTCAGAGGCTGTTGATGGATGACCTCTCTCTCTCTCTTTCGATTTCAATTGGGAGCCCCCTGTTCTAGTTTCGTTCCTCTTCCTCTCGATTTCATTTTCGTTCGTGGCTTCTGTTCAATCTGTTTCTTTCGATTTTCTTTATTATTTTTTTTTGTTTTCTGCTGGTATGAAACGACATCGTTTCTTTAAAGGCATAAACGACGTCGTTTAAACTCTTCTCTAAGCGCGTTTCCCTTCTACTGAAACGGCGTCGTTTTGCTTCCCAACAAAACGACATCGTTTTGCTTCTCAACAAAACGACGTCATTTTGGTCCCTTACTGGCTTCCCCTGTCTTCAACTTTCAGCTATTTCTATTTTGGCCCACAGTTCTTTCATTCTTTCTTCAAATGGGCCCTTCCTTCCCACTTTTAACCTTCTAATTTTTCCTTCCTCTTCTCAATTTCATCCTCTTTTCTTTTTTTTATTTAATTCTCTTTTTTTTTCTTTTTCTACACAATAATAATAATAATAATAATAATAATAATAATAATAATAATAATAATCAACTTAAAACATTAAATTAAAATTTAAACCAATCAAATTAACTATTTTTACTCTTTTTCTTTAATTTCTTTTTTTTAAATAAATTCAAAATATATACACAATTAAAAAAAAATTAAAATCAATAAATATAAAAATAGTCACTTAATTAAACAAAAATTAATTAATCTAACGAAAACAAACATATATATTTAATTACTTTTTTTTTTGAAGGACGAAAAATTTAAAGAAGGAGAATTTTGGGACATTTTGGAAACAAATGAAAACTGATTGGGAAATTCGGGAATTTCTCGAGCTAAAAATATGTTCTTTGTTGGGTATTTTCATTTTTGGATTTCGGGAAAAAATTGAGCGTCAACAATATGATCATATATGATGAACATGACTTGAATTCATTGCTTATTGCTATGCTTTGAATAAATTGCCTTATATGTTAGCTTTATATAAATGTGGTTTACACTTGCTGAGTATGCGACTTATCAAAATCGTAATATATGTTTCAGGTCAGCAGTCCGAGTGAAGTACTAACACTTCACTCGTCTATGCTTAGGTCGGTACAGCTGAAGTCTAGGTCTCTCTCCCTCTCACACGTCATTTGTACATGTTGCACATAGTTTTTTGTTTATGCTTTGTGATGTAAGCATAATTATATGTTTTGACATGTAAATATATGTTAATATCTTTATATGGCCTTTTCGATAAACAGTTGGTTGTATCCATGTTTTTTATATATATAAATTACATATGTTTAAGTGAGCTTATTAGTGTAGAGAAGAGAATGCTTAAACAGAAATAAAGGTAATAGAAAAGAGATGTTATATGCTATACATGTATGATATGAATGACATGTTTATGTATGTTTTGGATATGTTAATGAGGTTAACAAGTTTAAAAAGAGATAGTAACATGTTATGAAAAAATGACATGTTTTATGACATAAAAGTACAAGTAGAGGTGTTACATTTATTTGGTATCAGAGCTGGTCTACGGCCCCACAGGGCCTAGTTGTATGCATGATATGTGAAATCATTCATACACATTGTTTTGACATATGGCATATGTATATAGGATCATGGAGCATATACATGATACACAGAGGGGAGAGGGTTCAGCTGGCCCAGCATTGTCTATTGATGGTTCTTTTGAACCTCATGCATTTGATCCTTGTAACATGCCTCCTGCTCGACGAAAGAATTTCAAAGAGGTAGATAAGTTGGGTGCGACAGACTTCTTCGGCATCACAGATCCAGCAGAGGCCGAGGCTTGGCTTAAACGCACATAGCGTATCTTTTTCATGATGGACAACACTCCGGAGGAGAAGTTTGATTACATCATATCACTTCTCCAGGGGGATGCTTTTGATTGGTGGGAGACAGCCCCAAACTCCATGGCTAGACCAGACTGATGACATCCCGACTTCGGACTTTTCCGATTTTAAGAAAACCGAAAAATTAAATTAATTTAACTTTGAAAAAGAGTGAAAAAAACATTTTTTGGATGGTGCCGAACTAGTCGGTCTTAAAATTTGTTTTTAGAGTCGCCATCCATCGGGATACCGGTTTTAGAAAAACCAAATTAATTTTGAAAAAAATGAAGTTGACTCCGTTTTTATTATGGATAAAGCAGTGGTCGAACCAAAGATTTGGATAAGAGGGTTGGGTACGTTAGCCGAAATTACATTTCGACTAACGCCCGGTTTAAAAACTGGCCTCTCAAACAAAACCGTTTTCCAAATTTAAGTCAAGTCAATTATTAATTTTTTTGAAAACAACTAGGCAATGTCCCTAAACGGTGATTAAAAATGTTCGCGCAAAACACAAAACAGAAAGCGATTAAAATGCGGAAAGTAAATTGCAGAAATTAAAACCTAAAAACTAATTACAAACCGAATACCTATTAATTACATTCTACCCTCAAATTTCACCAATTTAAACCCAAAACCCAATAATTAACTAAAACAAACGTCAAAAAGGAAAATTACAAAATGGTCCTCAAAATAAGAAAAACTACAATTAGGTCCAAAATAAAGAAAATTCATCCATTCAATTCAAAAATAAGCCAAATAAAACCAACATTCATTCAATCATGCAAAACACATCAAAAGGGCAAGATTTGGAAAATTACGTTTTCGCCCCCAAACTTTTGAAAAATTACCAAAATACCCCCAAAGGTAAAAACATACATTCATACCATATTAACATCACAATCAACATGTAGAACAAAGATTTTATGCAATTTTTGGCTAAAAAGAAAAAATAGCATATCAGAATGACCATATTACCCCTATGCCTATTTCTATTCCCAAACTGCCCTTATTCATTTTTCACCTGCTGTTTCTACCCATATATCATATGAACTTTCCCATCTCATAATCATACCAAATAGATTCAATACAAACCAGAATGAAATCAAATTTCACAATTGGGCATATGAACCTAAACACAATGCATGGATGAATGATATTAGGCAAACCAGATATGTACATGATGTTTTGTTTTAGGCAAAACTCAACCTATCCCTGTTTAAAGATGAATGCAGAAACAACAAAATGAAATGCATACAGACTGCATTTAATCTATTTGCTCTTAATTCTGTTTATAGAACCAACATATTAAAGTGATCTTAGATCCTACAGAAAGTTCAACAAATGTATGCAAACAAATAGCATATGCAAAAGCAGCAATGGATTGAGAGGGGACTGATCATGAGATGAAATATTCAACACTTTGCAAAATCTTGAATAATTATAAGAAGACAGAATCAACAACAAACAAACTTAGATCTTGAAATGAAATGCTTCTGTAATAAGCCTAAATGGGATGCAGTACATCTGGACTTATATTGACTACCACAGATTGATGTTTATATTCTATATATTAACCCTAACATGTTTGATCCAAACAACCTAACAACTCAACAAACATAGCAAATTATTTGAAGCAATAAACAAATTTGTCAACAGATTACTGTTCACTTGAAAACAGAATCAACAAATGTAGAACCAACAGTATTGATTAGAATTAAAAGCAAATCAATGACACAATCCAGATCTCAACATTTTGTCCATCACTTTCTCATGGTAAATTACTGCAATGAAATGACAGATGCATAAAACCCAGGAAACATAACAATAACCCAATGAATGTCCTATTTCTAACCTGATCATCACAGCTTTCATCTAATGAAATCAATTTATATTTCACATTCAAACCTTCACTAGACTCATTACAAATTTTCACACTTAATATGCAAAGACATGATACTCCAGTGACATAATCATTTTATCATTTAAATGCATACACCAAACAAGTAAACAACATTAATCCTATCAACATCCAGAAGGAAATCAACATTCAATCTAATAATTACGCTAACAGAAACACTTTCATCCTAAATAACAAAACTCAAACAAACAGAAAGCATGGCATATTCATGATAAATCAAAACAATAAACAAAATGAAATAAAGAACATTAAAATAAGAATCAGAAGAATAACAGAAAGCAAATTAACCCAGTTAATCTGATTCCCAGACTACACCATTCATTTTCAAAAAGAAATTGAAATTAAACAGAATAGATTCAGATTACAGTACCTCAGAATTGACCAATTGTTCTTTACAGAGTCCAGAAATTGTCTACAGCTTTTTGCTCAAGTCCAGAACCAAAAATTGAAAAGAAATTCAAAGAAATCTTTAGTCCTTTAATTCAAACTAATTTTGAATCAAGAATTGAAGTATGGATTACAGAACTAAAAGCAAATGATTCAACAACAGAAATCAAAAATCACTATGGAATTTCCAGCAAACTTTTTCTAAGTTCTTGGATGCTCCAATGTTGTAGAATCAAAATCTTCGTTCCAGAATCCCCCCTCCCTGACGAACGCTCTTCTTCTGCTTTATAGGTCAGCTCCCTCCAGCTGCTCCTATCCACTTGTCTGCCTTTCATCCTTACTGGCTAGGCTTCGTACGACTTCCAACCAACTGCCTACGCTCCTCCACACTCTCCTCTCTCCTTTTCCCTTTTCTGTTACAGGTTGTTACTCTCCCAATCTCATTTTTGGTGCTCCAACTTTCTGCTCCACTACTCTCCTTTCAGGCTCACCATATTTTCGTCCAGTTCTACTCCACTTCTTCTGCTTCTAATTTCAATTTCATACTCAATTGCATTGTACTTCTCTCTGTGTTTTTTTCAATTTCGACCCTAATCCCTAATTCCCAATTTACTTCTGCCTTCGTTCTGTTTTGTTTCAGAGTAAAGGGATATAAGACGGTTGTGTTTTGATATGGAACGATGACGTTTCATACCAAAACGCGGCCGTTTTATTTTTTGCTTCCACCCCAACATAAATGACAGGTCGTTTATTACCTTTTAATGCAACGCTTCTTTTCCTGTTGTTTCCTTTTTTATCAAAACGATATGTCATTTTGAACTCTGAATTTCAACCTTTCCGCCTTCTACCTCTTAACTTTCCAGAATTCTATTTTCACCCCCAGAACTTTATCTCCGTCTGCAATTAGGCCCTTCCTGCTTTTTAATTCTTTTATAATCCACCTAACTTCTTTCATTCTCCTTCAATTTCATCCTTTTCTTCAATTTCTCCCAAATTTCTCCACTTTCTTCATTAATTCAACTTTTCTTTAAAAACAAAAACATAAAATCTCATTTAAAAATTATTTTAAAACAATATTATAATTTTAAAATTGAAATCAAAACTATTTAAAAATTAAAATAAAAAATTCTTTATAAAAGGAAAATCAAACTAAAATCAGAATTTCTTTCATTTTTATTTTTAAATTCTAAATTTTCTTTTTTTTTTAAACTAAGAAGAAAATGACTTGAACATATATTTTTGAAGAAAAAGGATTTTCTTGGGAATTAAAAACAATCAACTGTTTCAGAAATAGGAGAGAAACACTTAAAACACTCTGGAAATTGACCGAACATGAGCTGTTTAAGGAATTTTCTAGAGACTTCTTCGAACATTGGCATGCTATCATCACTGATACTTTTTGGGACAAAAATTAAGCGTCAACAGTTTGCCTCCACTTTGATAAAATTTGTGTTTCACACAAATTTTGTCAAAGTAACAATTGACGCTGGGGAAAATAAAACTTATCTGGTACTGTGATTGAATCTGAAGACGACTTTAACCCTTCCAACTGACGATTGAATTTGATTAATGGCGTTTATCTTGCGATAATTGCCCGGAGGTCCCAGCCATTATAAAAATGGCCCCTCCACGATCAACAGATGCACAAGGCACCGAAGGTCCCACCACTCCCGATTGGAACTGGCTTCTCCACGATCAACAGATGCACAAGGCATCGAAGGTCCCACCACTCCCAATTGGAACTGGCTCCTCCACAATCAACAGATGCACAAGGCATCGAAGCTCCCACCACTCCCGATTGGAACTGCCTCCTCCACGATCAACAGATGCACAAGGCATCGAAGGTCCCACCACTCCCCATTGGAACTAGCTCCTCCATGATATACTACACGGTCAAAAGATGCTCAGCGCATCGAAGGTCCCACCACTTCTGAAAGGAAATGGCTCCTCTACGATCTACTACACGGTCAATAGATGCACAAGGCATCAAAGGTCCCATCACTCCCGATTGGAATTGGCTCCTCCACAATCTGCTACATGGTCAACAGATGCACAAGGCATCGAAGGTCCCACCACTCCTGACTGGAATTGGCTCCTCCACGATCTACTACACGGTTAACAGATGCTCAGCACATCGAAGGTCCCACCACTCCCGATTGGAATGTGCTCCTCCACGATCTGCTACACGGTCAACAGATGCTCAGTGCATCGAAGGTCCCACCACTTCTGAAAGGAAATGGCTCCTCCACGATCTACTACACGATCAACAGATGCTCAGCGCATCGAAGGTCCCACCACTTCTGAAAGGAAATGGCTCATCCACGATCTACTACACGGTCCACTGATGCTCAGCGCATCGAAGGTCCCACCACTTCTAAAAGGAAATGGCTCCTCCACGATCTACTACACGGTCAACAGATGCTCAGCGCATCGAAGGTCCCACCACTTCTGAAAGGAAATGGCTCCTCCACGATCTACTACACGGTCAGCAGATGCTCAGCGCATCGAAGGTCCCACCACTTTTGAAAGGAAATGGCTCCTCTACGATCTACTACACGGTCAACAGATGCACAAGGCATCGAAGGTCCCACCACTCCCTGTTGGAACTGGCTCCTCCACGATCTACTACACAGTCAACAGATTTCAAACTCAAAGTTCATATGAGGACATGGCCTTGGAGATCCCACCATTTTATAAATGGCTTTTCCACGATCAACCACTCAGACTTCATTGCTTATTTGACGACAAAACTTAAGAGATCCCACCATTCTGTTAATGGCTTCTCCACTAATCATTTGAACTTTACGACTGTCTTTATCCTCTATTTTCATCATAGATTGCCCCCTGCACAAGAAGGTGATGATGCTTCAATCGCCTGATTGTGCATATGATCCTCACTATCTGTTTGAACATCATAACCACATAAGGATTTTCCTACAATCTGACATTCCATCCACCATTTCGGATAATGCTGTACTAACATACCATTTTTCATAAACCCAGGACTCACATGCCACAAACGTAATCCCACCCTACTAGCGCGCGTCTCTCATTTCATCAACACGTCTGAGATTCTCTAAGTGCAGTCAGTTCATTCCACTGTTCCACTTTTGTATAAATAGGCAGCTAATGACACCTATTTTCTCCATCCCGAGTTCTTCAACTTCCCATCTAGTCATCTCTCAATCTACTATTCTTCTCTTTGCTATCAACCTTCTCAATGGACTACTAGAACGATCTGCTAGCCATGCTTCACACATTCACTGAGGATACTTGGCAAGCTATCCGTTTGAATTGTTTTCGTTGGATACTGACATACTTCCAACTCCGTTTGAATTTGCCTTTCCTAAATTTGCTCATTTTCCGCTTCTACCCGAGAAGCATGACATTCTGCTTTCTTGACTGTGAAGTCTTGCCAATGTATGAAGAGTTCTGTGCCATCATGGACTATTCCCCTTTAGAAGAAGAATATCCAGCTTTGCCCCCATCACCAAATACTAGTCTCGAAAATCTGCTTAGAGAATCACCCATCCAAATTCTCTCAGATGCTAATATGTCGTACCCATACAATATTCCTTTGGCACCTTTCTTACAGCGGGTTCATAACTACGATGGATCACCCCAATGGAGTCATTGCTTCTGTTATCTTCTCTTGAATGTTTTCGCAATGGTGCATGGCAACATTCATCTCTTATCCGTAGCTCGCCAAATCGCCCTTGGGAACAGGACCCCATATCTCTTGATTCTTGGAGAAACTATGAACTGGGTAAACGACACTGTTGTCTATCCAGACATAAACATCCCTCTCCGAGGTTGCCCGATCCTTTTGCAGGTAATTTTATCATCCACCAAAACCACTTGCAATATGCATACTCCAATCTAACTACTTCCTTCCCATAGGTTTGGGCATATGAGAAACTAAGATTAGTTGCTCCCGTTCTTGACGACCAACTGAGGCGCTATCGGTCCAACCGTTTCCAACGACGTAGACTCATGCTGAACTTTCGTAACAACTGGGAACAACAAATCATGAACTTTGCAAATGCGCAATCCATACGGTGGATCTGCCCTTTGCGGCGATTGACCATGATAACTGTCGAGACATATCTGGTGCGCTACGTGATCTACTGTAGCCTGAGCCATTCCATGGCTTACTTCCCTAACCGCCTTAGAAGACAATTCGAGCAAACCCAAGGAATTCCGGTCATATAGAACTTCCAAATCAGTCCACTCTCCCATCGTCTGATTGAACGTCTACAGACTCGATGGAATACACGGGTTAGATATCCGATTGCGCCATTGTGTGGACCCCCAACAGTAGCAGGCTATATTGAATGGCTCCAATCCCAGGAGGAATGATTCCCAACCTACAAATCGGCTACTTTTGCTTTCTTTGTCTGACCGTGTTGCTTGATGTACTGTATTTGTCCTTTCTTTTCTTTTCTTTTTGGTGTGTGCTTTC
>CANUEY010328374.1:0-69996 GCA_948099555.1 Croton setiger | reverse complement strand
AAAGGTCCACTTACTGCTACCCAGAATGAATCTCCAATAGGAGTCTTCTTAATATTGTCTGGCCTTCCTGCAAAAGTCACCAACACTTGTGATGTGTTGGTTTTTGGACCTTTAAGCCAATACTTTATTACTCTTTTTGCTGTATAAGTTCTTCTAAATGAAAGTGTTGCCTATTTTTTTTTTTTTTTTTTATGTTTTCTGCCAGCTTCCGCTCATATCGGAATCACTGTCACAGCCGTTTCACTGCCCTCATTGCTGTTACATCTTGCTTTCTTTACTTAAGCCTACACTTGCATGAGAATGTGAGGCATCTCTGTGCTGCCGCTGTTTACGTTACACGCGGCACCTGCCTCTCTTTGCTTTTAGCCTTTTTTGAAAAACAAATCAGTTCACCTACTTGCATGATTTAGTCTTTTCTTTAGTCTACCTTTCCTTATTGAATAATTGTTTCATCGGTTATAATATTTATAGGAAAGAAATGAAGTTGGCAAGGAGGTGATACTACATTGAGCATCACTTTTTCAAAGAAACTTGAAAGAGCGTTGGGTATTTGGTTGCAATTTGTTGAAATTTTTTAACATTTTTATCATTTTATGAATAATTATTTCATTTGCTTCATTTGTATGTTTGTTATGTTGTTGTATTGAATTATTATGGTTTTATTGAATATTGGATTTTGAATTTTAAATTGATTAAAAAAAGGATTTAAAATGAATTTTCTGTTTTTTTTACTAAGTATTAACGACCTCGAGCTCGAGTTTAAGGATGAAACAAGCTCGAGCTCGAGCTTATTTACGAGCTTAAATTCGAGCTCCAGACGAGCTCAAACTCGAGCTTGAGCTCGAGCTCGAATGCTGCATGAAACGATCAAGCTCACGAGCCTCAAAACGAGCCAAGCTCGCGAGCCTCAAACCAGCCCAGCTTGCGAGCCTCAAACCAGCCAGCTTACGAGCCTCAAACGAGCCAAGCTTGAGCTTTCAAATTACCAAACGAGCTCGAGCCGAGCTTTCATTTTGAGCTCGAGCTCGAGAAATTTAAAATGAGCCAAGCTCGAGCAGCACAATACTCGGCTCGACTCGTTTCGTTTGCAGCCCTACGGCCAGGAGCTAGCTTCATTTTCTCCTACAAGCTGCTAGGATTCGTTTAACCTTTTAGATTTCCCTCATCCATTGTTGTTAGTGGATTCATAGGCTCCAGCATAAACTATGGGCATGACCCAAAAAGCTAACATCACGACTTCCTAATCCCGGTGTGTATGCATAATATGAGTATAAGATGATTTACCTGCATTGAAAAGACCAGCTCAGCATTAGCATCAGGTGCTGGGACAGCTCGAGATTCCCTTGTTCCTTTTCTTTCAATATCAGATCTCTGGCCCTTGCTTCCTGCCACCCCTTGTCTGTTAATGTAAAAAGAAAAAAGAGTATTATCATCCCAAAAATAAATCAGTATAGAAGTAGGTGAATTGCAGAAGAACATAACATTAACTCATTAAACAATCCCATTAGGATAATACAAAACACCACGATAGGTCAGGCCAACAGGGACTATTCAACCACAAGATAACATCAGCAGCGACCAAGCTGTACTATTTACTCATTGCCTGTGCCACAGATTAGTCAAAGAGAGCTGGCCAACCACAAGGAGATGGAGGCAACCACAATATTTCAACAATACATGAAGCACAGTGGCTAAGTTGCAAAACTAAAAACTTCTTCCACTAAGCGTTTAAGACGTTATAAAATGTAGTCAATAACATCTTTCTACAATCTTTACCTTCTAGCTTCCTCGTCCCGCAGTTTTGCATCAAACTCTTTGCTGGGTGGATACTTGGGAAGGCTTGAAGGATCACAAGGAAGTGGTTTTATTGTAAAGAACTGAAAAATAAATTAAACATGTCAAGGATAATTAATAATAACTAACAAAACTCATAAAACAAAATTACAGAAGTATGAATTTGCACTTTTTTGTGCACTAGAGCATACCAAAGAAAGGGAAACAACGATTTGGAACAAATTGTTATTGCATAATGAAGGTCCATCATGACAATAACTTTCTAAACTAGAACAAGTCATAGTAAAATCTTCCTAAAAGGATCTCCAGTCTAAAAATGCTGCTAAATATTTCATCTATCAGAGCATAAAATTTACAATTTCCATTCTTTATATGCTACCATCCAAGGCTGGTGTTATTTCCTTAGCCACTTTCACCAAGGTGTTAATTCCTTTGAACAAAGATCATGAGAGATTTATGCTTCAATATATCTGCTATCAGATTCTTTTGTTTTATCTACTTCAACAACCATGCACTTTATTCTCTTTCCCTTCCATAATAATTGATGTCTCTCTTCCTCTCTATACTTAGCATACCCTCTAAAGCATAACTAGCATAATATTTCATACCTTTTCAAAGCACAAATGGAAGAGTAGGAAAATTTCACTGGTATTTGTTATACAGTAGCTATGATAGCAAAGAGATTAACTCAGATCCAGTGAGTATGGGATCATTTCTCTGTCCATCTGTTAAAGGTATTTGATAGAAAGTGTAGTTTTGGATTGGGAAAAAGATAAAGGGGTAATCGTTAAATTTTCAAAAGGAGTATTCTGATACCATAAATGGTAAGTGGTTTCTCATTGGTCTTACAAAAGGTTAAAAACAAGGCCATGCAAGTTGAGTAGATATAGTAGGTGAGCACAAATATTGGGGATCAAGGTAAGTTCACCACTAGAGAGCTTTTTATCTATTAGTTTTTGTTCAACTACAAGCCTCCCAAGCCATAACGGATGATAGAAATAGATTCTGTCATGCATGGCATTCATTCCTCCAATGTTCCATGAACTCCCACGACAAGATTAAGGAGGGGGACATATGGCGACAAGGGCCAGCAAATCAGCTTGAAGTTGCAGTCAGTTGATCCCTATTGGACTGAAGCAAAAGGCATGATAATTAGCCATGTTTTCTAAAAGAAAAACATGGGTGAGGATCTAACCTAGCCACAGTCTGGAACAACCCATCCTTCTGATCCAGGATGCCACATTCAGGAATTCAAAATCTAGATCAAACCCAGATGATGGCAATGCCATAAAGACTAGATTATGTGAAAAAAAAGTCCAGAGATTAAAATTGATTGATAATCTCCATTTGGGAACAAAAAAGTTTGCAAAAATGAAAAGTTGAAAACAACTACAGATAATAAAATAAATAACACATAAAAGCAAAGAATGTGCATAACAGCTGAAAAGGAATCCTAGTAATGTTGGATATGCTATTAATATCTTCAGACAACTTCTAAATAATTCTAACATATACTGAATCAACCTCCTAACTTTGATCACGTGATGGAAATAAATATAACTTTTACAAATCCAAACTATTCTGCATCTTCAATAACGACAGAAAGTCCCCAGACCACTTATCAAAAAGAAATAAGCAAATAACCAAAACACAGGAATGGAGCATACATAAGAAACAAGGTGCTGTAATGAGGAAATAATTGAAGCTCCATGACTTGTTTAATATCATATGTATCATGTAAATCCATTTAAATTGAAACAATGAGAATGAACAAATAACAAGATCCTAAGTTGCAGATTTGAAACTTGAAAATAATTTCAAGCAGCAGAGAATAGAAAAGTCAGAAACGATTACCATAGTTCCCAACGGCAAGTTCATTAGATGGCACCCCAAAACTATGCCCATCACCGACATACAATAGTAAACAATAAGGAGCACACACATCAGAGAAATTCAAAAAAACCCTCATCTATATTACCTCACTCTTTAGAGCAGAAGCTGCAGTCCCACGATCTGCAGGGTCAATAGAAAGCAGGGTCTCCATAAGTGCTAATGCTGGCGCAGGGAATTCCTTAAATGTTTCTGCAACACAGCGCCTATAAGGCTGTTGTGGCTTGAATATAGTTGCATGAGGCAATTTCGACTTTCTCCAATAATCTTCAGAAGGAGAGCCACATAGCTTGAAAATTTTATGCAGCTGCTCTACCTGTAAGGAAGTGACAATGCAAATAATACAGAAATTATTTCTATGATCAACTCACTATAGCATAAACGGCTCAAGGATGCTGAATATAGAGACAGTAGAAAGGAAATATACTTCAAGAGGTAACCGCGCCTATTTTAAATTATTCTTTTTTTTCCTTCCTACTTTAGTTGTCTCACTTTTATGTTTTAAAATTTTAAAGAGAGATTGAACCAGTTCGCAGCGAAAATTGAAGAAGGCTGAAAACTTCATTTGGTTCAAAAATCTATTACAAAAAATAAAGAAGGTATTGTTTTCAACTCTTAAAATTTAGGGGGTAGTTAAATGTTCTACATATACAATTACAAGATAGGTTGATTACTCTATTGATCTTTGAAAAACACATTTGTCAAAGCTCATTTGGTTCAAAAACTAACTTGGACATCTTCAAACTTGTTCCCTGTAAATGGTTTTCCTCTTTGTAATGCCAGAAATGATACTCCATGGCTAAGCCTACCAGCCAACTTTACAGCCTAATAGCTGTATCATTAAACCTAAATTTGTCTCTCAGCATCCAAATCTGTCTATGGGCATCTCAAAATGCATTCAGGATAGATCAGATGATCACAACATCATAAGAGAGAAGAAAAGATAAAAGAAACCGCCTCCAAGTGGATCCAATTCTTAATTAGGCTACTTTTTATCCTTCCTTGTTCACTTCATCAGGCATTTCTGTATTCTCCCAAACCTCATCTCATTACTAGGGAACTATGACTGGACTTCCATAATGTAACAATAGCATAAAGAATTAGCGGTTTATGCTTTAGAAAACACAACAGTTGGATTACAACGTTATAGGGCGTCATGATTTAAACTGGACATGAGATAAGTCAAGCAAAATGGACAGGCAATATGACAATTTAAGAACAGCTCATCAAGTCCCATGGAATCACTGATTATGTTCCTCAACTCTAAATCGTCTCGTTGTTTCGTTGTAATCAAGCTTAGGACAGATGCTATGCAAAGAATATATCACGAAGCCAGGTAGAGGAGAGAGAAAAATAGGGGTAAAAAAGAGATTCATATGGTTAATCTTATTAGAGTTTACTGTTGATTTTAAACAAATAACACAATT
This sequence comes from Croton setiger, assembly GCA_948099555.1. Classification (NCBI taxonomy): domain Eukaryota; kingdom Viridiplantae; phylum Streptophyta; class Magnoliopsida; order Malpighiales; family Euphorbiaceae; genus Croton; species Croton setiger. The sequence goes on along the minus strand of CANUEY010328374.1, from coordinate 64,885 downwards.
CAACTTCACTAAGTAATATAATTAGTGCGGAACACCATTCACAAGAATTAATTGCAGTTATTTCTGTCATGCTACCAAAATAATAAAAGAAAACTTCAAACAAACTGTTGAAATAGTGACATGATTTTTACCAGAAAACTCTGATTTATCAACTACACTTCAAAAATGAGAGGGGTCATGGTCATCATACAGAAGAGTATTTACCTCAGTTCTACCTGGCATAATAGGCTTTCCAGCATATAGTTCAGCAAGTATACAACCTGTACTCCATAAATCAACAGCAGTACCATAGTAAGTAGCCCCAAGAAGAAGCTCCGGAGGGCGATACCAAAGAGTTACAACACGGCTTGTGAGTGGTTGAATATGATTAGGATCATAAAAACTTGCAAGACCGAAGTCTGCAATTTTTAATATGCCATTGTTGTCAATTAATAAGTTGGAACCTTTAATGTCACGGTGCAGAACACCACGGCTGTGGCAATGATCAAGTCCTTGTAAAAGTTGTTGCATGTAACATTTCACCTGCCAAATATTGGACAATATGAGTGGGATACAAAGGAAACACATGAATAAAACAATGTCGGTTAGCTTTAAAATGACCTGTGCTTCAGTAAACTTCAGACCAGGATGGGCGGCAAGCCCAGCCAAATCATGCTCCATGTACTCAAAGACAAGGTACAAACTGCAAGACATCCTGGATGTGACCAGACCCTCTAACTTTATTACATTAGAATGGTCAAGCCTGCGCAGAATGTGAATCTCCCTGGCCATGAAGCGAACACTCTCAGGTTCCAAATTATCAAATCTTACTTTCTTCAAAGCAACAATCTTTTTCTTATCAAGATCACGAGCTCTATAAACATTACTATACGTTCCCTGGCCAATCTGCACAAATAAAACTTCAGCAAATTAAGAATGAAAAACTGCCAAATAAGATCAACTTGAGTGTGATAACCATTTCAACTAGTGCCAATAAGATCTCAGCAGAACAACAGTCTGGTTGTTTCAAGCACTACGCTTACAGAATGTACAATAAGAAGTCAAGAAAGGGATAAAACTAATCTGGTCCTGAGACATTATATTGTTAAGTATATTAAATTCACCTACATATGAAACTTTCCAAAACCTCCCTAATTGAAGCTTGTAGAAAATTGATTCCTGACTTAATCAAAAAACTAATGATACCTTTATACCTTTCTGCTGTGATTATTGAACACACCTTAAACCCAAAAACTTAATAAATTGGTCAGTAATATTACAACTGACTCCTTATATTTTATTCTATGTAAGCTTACCGTTGAGAGTAGTTGCAACAAGAAACGATATGGAGAAAAACACATCTGAAGCCTTCAGGTGTCATTCTTCACTCTAGTTGCATAAAAAAATTATCCTACTTTTGATGTACATATTTAGTCATTGGTAGTGATACAAGATTAAAAACCCAACTCAACCATGGTATACGAGTTGACAACTTTTGAAAAGACCACCTTGCCCAATGGTACTTACACATTCATCTGTCGGAATTTAATTTGGCATTTCTTTATTCACTTGTCCACCAGCAGTTCAACAGGAACAAACAAACAAAAAAAACAAAACTTTACTATTTGAACAAATTGAATGTCCAGAAATTTTAGTTCCAGAGTTTCCAACCTATCTCAATCAAATGCTATGAAATATAACCCCCTAAGATGCATTAACAAGGCCACACTTATGCTCAAAGGACATTTCTCAAGAGGTCAGTTATTCCAATAGGGTCTCATTTACTAGCAATCAGTTTTTAGTCTGTGATCTTGCCAAAATTTATTGCAATTATCAAAGGCCTACTCCTTTAACAGCTGATTTTGGAAACTAACAGTCAATTCATCCAAGTTCAGATACACACATTCGATGTGATGGATATCATCAATAAATTAATTAAAAAAATAAAAATCAAGGTTTATTATTTATTTATTTATTTATTTGAATTACCATTTTACTCATATACAGTACACATTATTTTAATTTAACAAACAAGAGAAAGGGGAAAAAATATACTTTATCTAGCTTCTCAAAAGAATCCGCTCGCCGTGGCAGCCATCCTTTGATTGCTTCTCCAGCCACCGCTGCCAGCCAGGAAGGCCATCCCGCTGCAACCTGCTCCCCTTCAGTTGCTTTTGGTATGCTACCCATCCCAGGATGTTGAGCAACTGCATATTCCATCTTCTCCCTCTTCCTTTCCACATTCTCACCTCCACGCAATCTAGCTGAACCATTTGAGTGCTTATCAATCAGCATTGCCCTTCCATCATTATTATCATATCGATCCTTCACTCTGTATGCATCCTCTCTCCTTGAAGAGGTGGCCCGTGATACTCGTAGGTCAGATGAGACCTTACTGGAGAGCCTCTCTCTCGGGCTCTCTTTGCTATCCTCAATTGCAGAGGGCTTACAGCAAATGCAACCCATTATGCACCAACCCAGCTCTAACAACTGCTTGATTTACAATCAATAATTACACTTAAAATTCCACATTTTCCAATTCAGAACTCTTCTTACTTTCTCGTGTCACCAAATACTACCGAAAATATTCCCTAGATGCATGAAGAAAAGGATCTGACCTAAATAACTTGAAATTCTTTTATTCTCATATTTTTCGCAGCCAATTCTTCCAGAAACGAACATAATATTATGACTAAAATGTTATAACTTTAGCGTAACCAAACATTGGAAAATCCAAAATTATGGCAGAATCTCAATAATAACTACTCTACTAGTGTGCAATTTTCAATCAAATACCAAATCCGCTGACTAAAAATCATCAAAAGGGAGAAAAACTTCACCACCCACACCACTACAAAAACCTTATCTCCTCCACAATGAATTCCAAGCAACAAAATCACCAAAATCTTGGCAATAATTAATACTCACCAGCTCCAAAAAAAATGACAATAATAATGAAAATGCTCAAAGTTTGGCAATGAAATAACACAATTTAACATCCACCCAAAATCCCTACATCCACAGAAAGATTCAAAAACCGAAATACACAGGAAACACAAACCCACTCAACAAAGCGTGTGACGAATGAAAAGCACAAGAACAGAGATACCAGTGCGCCACTGAAAATGGAAAACGTAGAGAGAGAGAAAGCTAGGGTTTGCAGAAAGAAAAAAAGGAGAGAGATCTAACGCACAGAGATTTTCAGTAAATGAGTCTAGCAGTGGAAGGAGTAATACTAATAAGTTCAGAGGAGGTGAAGGGCAAAAAAAAAAAACAAAATTAGGATTAAAAAAAAATAAAAGAAGAGGAAAGATTCAGCTGGGAGTAATATAGTAATTATATTATCTATGTTAAAAAAAAATATGTACATAATATAGTAATAATATTATTGGTGGGGGTGTTATTGTAATTGTCTAATGATATTGATATTTATTGTCTCGGCGTGTAGTTATATTATAATGCGAAGGGGGCAGCTTTTTGTGTTATGGGATGAACCATAAGAAAGAGAAGAAGTAGAGCCCCATTCAATATCTTCTTATCATAAATTGCAAGCTACATTTATCCAACAACAAATCATACATTGATTGACTAATTTTTTATTTTTTTAATAAGTGTAATGTATTAACTTATTAAATTATTTATTATACTTTCTAACTTTTTTAAAGTTAAAAACAATAGAATATTTTAACATTAATAATATAAATTTATTATAAACTATTGTTAATTGTTTTAGAACTTAATCATTAGAATATAAAATATTAAATTTTTTATTTTATAAACTTGTATTGATATAAATAATTGTGAAAATCCAATATTTAATAGAATTATCAATAATTAAAGGATCATAATTCATAACTATTATAATATAAAAATTGTTTTCTATTATTAATTTAACAAATTTGTTTACAGGGTTTAGAAGGAACCACGTAATAGGGATTTTGTTCCAAAAAATAATCTTATTTCTTTTAAATATTTATTAAATTACTACTACTAAAACTAAATGAAGTTATTTACTATTACTAAATAATTATTTTCATTGTTGTCTTTCAATCATATATTTTACTAATCATAATTTTCTTATTTTATTGAGTTATTAAAAATTATTTTATTTTTTAATTACAATAAATTTTATTGACAAATATTTTTATAAACAAAATATTTTTATCAATTATTAAAATAAATCTGATATATTTAATTACTTATACTTATATATCTACAAGTCAGATAATATATTTCTAATACAGCAATAGAAAAATAGGCTAATATTGAAGTATTAATGCACATTTGATTAATTATCATTAGTCTTTCTTTAAAAAAAAAAATCGGCTAATGATAATTGAGCAAATAATTCAATATATGCATTAATAAAATTAAAACACGTAGTATGTATACTAAAAAAATATTATTATGAATAATATATACTAAAACGGGTATCACATGTGTAACCCAGGTGATGAAAAAACTAATAATTATAAAATATTAAAATAATTTGAAGGTAATAATATATTATAAAGTATTTATTATGCTTAGAATAAAATTAAAAATTGCAATATATTGAGGTAATCAATTTAAAATTGAAAACTAAGCAACTTTGTGTCACTTCATCCACTATTCTTTAACTTTACATTCATGTATGCACATACTAATAAAAAAAAATACTAATACAAAATTAATTCAATTTCTCTAATTTATAAAAACCAAAAATATTTTTTTAAATTTAAATGAAATATTTAATTCATGAACCACCTATTTGGGATTGACATTTTCAAAAATTAAAAATATTTAAAATTTAGACAAATCTATCATATGCCAATTTAAGATATAAATTAATTATTTTTAGCAAGAACTGATTCCATACTATTATTGGCGTCAATTGAAGTTAATTCGCAATAAAGATCTTCTTTCCTCTAAAATTAAAAAAAAAAATTAGATTCGCATTCCTTTTTATAATTTTTTTTCCCTTCATTTCTTTTGAACTAAACAAAGGTTTAGTACAAAAATAATTTATAAGTGCCTTAAAAAATTAGAAGTGCATTAGGTAAATTGATTTTCCCCGAACTTGGGCTGCAAACGAGTGGAGCTGTTTGCGAGCAACTCGATATTCGCTCGATAAAAGCTCGACTTGAGTTTGGATCGATAATAAACGAGTCATCCTTGAGCTGAATATTTGAGCTCGTTTAATAAATGAGTTGAGCTCAAGCCGAGCAGTTAGGCTTGCAAACAGCTCGTTTAAAAAAGCTCGCGAATAGCTTGTTTGATAAGCTCGTGAGCTGCTCGTTAAATAAGCTCGCAAGCCTATCAAACCGACGTCATTTTGATATCAAACTAAAAAATATGTTTCATCCAAGCCATCCGCATCTCCAATTTATTTTTTGCTATTTCATTTCTCTTTCAGTGAAACTGCTATATTCATTTTTTCACTGAAACGACATTAAAAATGAATTTTCTTGATTTTTGACTAACTCTTAACGAGTTCGAACACGAGCTCGAGTAGCAACAGGAAACGAGCTCGAGCTTATTTGTGAGCTAAAACTCGAGCTCGAGACGAGATCGAATTCAAGCTTATTTGCGAGCTCAAACTCGAGTTTGAGTTTGAGCTCAAATAACAACATAAAACAACCAAGCTCGCGAGCCTAAAACGAGCCAACCTCGAGAGCCGAGTTTGAGCTCGTGAAATTTAACACGAGCTCGAGCTCGTAGAATTTAACATGAGTTCGACTCAAACTCAAGCTCGTGAAATTTAACATGAGCTGAGTTCGAGCAGCACAATACTTGGCTCGGCTCATTTACAGCCCTACTCCAACAGGCATTAATTGTTCTCCTACAAAAGCTTCAATTTTTTTATTTTAAGTGAATTAAAAGTATAAGTTTGTAAAGTAAAAAAAAATTATTAGGTCTCTGGCTTAAATGGAAAGTCGTAATCGAGTCACTCTATTATGCTAGAATTGTTTTTTAGTCATTGTTGTTTGCTTCTGTGACATTATTTAGTCCTTCTGTCAATATTAGACGTTAATTAGTCTTGAATTGATAATTTTACTCATTTTTTTCAAAATTATTAAGTCCCTAAGTTTTGTTAAAAGTTATTATTTAATCCCTACAAAATAATTATACTCATTCTTACATTCATCTATTTTTAATCATTATCAAAATAACTATTGAAAATAATAACATTTGCAATTAAAAAAAAAATTATTCTTCTCAAACATGATTTTTAACAAATAGGATGAGACCAAATGAAAAGCTAGTGTGATGTAAAATTTACATATCAATGGACATATTGGCAAGAAAACAACTGCATTTTCTCAATCTCAACTTTTAGAATTAAAACTCAGTGCCGAAAGAATTAAAAAAGTAACAGTCACTCCAAATACTGAAAAAGAATTTGTGAATTAGACTGCAACTATTGTATATAATTTAAATAAACTAATAAAAATATTTATGAGTATTACCCTAATAAAAAGGTTTTTTAAAATAATGTATCAAAATGGTGAAAATTAGTGTACAAATTTAAAAAAAAAAATTCTAAAATCTTATAGTTATGTTGGGTGTTAGAATAATAAATATGAAAATAATAAAATAATTAAATTTATTAATAAATAATTTAGATCACATGTGTGTATACATATTTTTTTAAAAAAAAAAAAAGATAGAAAATTTGTAGAACTTACAGTCATCAAATAAATTTGTTATACCATTGCTGGGTATGACAATAGTAGTAGTAGTATAATTACATTTTTTGAAAAAAAAAAATATAGTATGAAATTTTTATTTCGGAAATAATAAAAGTATAAAGAAAAATTGAGAGATTAAAAAAAGACTTTTAAAATTATTAAAAGACTTAATATACTTTAAGGAATTTTTTATAATAAATAATTATTCTCTCACCTCCAACATATTAAAATCCATGATTTTGATGAAAATTTTGACAGAAATGTAACAAAATCAAAACACAAAAACTAAAATTATAATATATTAGAGGGATTCGAGTACAGACTTAATAATTTTTTCCCTTTTGTAAATATAAAAGCTTTTGCAAATACACAACGAAGTGTTCATCTTTTAACATATTTATATTTAATCTAATTTTCGTTCAAATCGGATAGATCTTTTCCGAAAATAAAATTTTATACATTTAATCTAAAACCTTACTTACCTTAATGTGATTTATGGTTCAAATACTATTGTTTTTATTAAGTAATAAGATTACCACACAATTCACTAAAATGCATAAAAATTTGGACCACATACTTAGTCTCACTCAAACATAATTATATCCTTTACGATACTATAATTAATGGTAAATTTGATTAGAATTGGTGAAAATTGCCTTTTTAGTTTACTGAATTATTTTATGTTGGTGTTTGTGGGCATGGCATCAGCTATCAATTACACAAAGCGGGTCCATGTAATTGTTGTTGGTTTGACTATTTGTTTGATCTATTTTAATTTTGAAAAATTACAAATCTATCCCTAAAATTTCACAAAATATATCATTTTGTGCCTCTCATTTTAACAATATACTATCATCCATGGATTTTGATTCTTTTAAACCCATCATCATTTTATGAAAATAATATTGTATTTTCTATAAATTTTACATAATTAATTTTACTAAAGCTATGTTATTAGTTATTTTAAAAAGATTTGTATTTCTTTTATCGTAAGTCCCAAATTTGTTGCTAAAATTATTTTATATTCTTTCAATAAAGAAGTTACTACAAACCTAATTTGGGGTTTGTAAGTGAAAAAAAATTATAAATACTTATAAAATAAACAATACCTCACAAATTAGATAATTACCTTGAGAATCAAAGTAAAATATAAAAAATCTGATCTCATAAATTCAGTAACATAAATTAAATATTATCTTTAAAAATTACTTAAAACATTAAGTTCCAATACTATAAAAAAAAATTTTAGCATTTTGACTTGTCAAACTATTAACCACTACTTTAACCACTATTATCGAACAAACTCATTGTATTATTAATTTAATAGAATGACAATTTTTTTTAATTATTGATTATCTTACTTTTAGAATAAATAATCAATATGACATGTAGATTATCTTTTTTACTATAAGATTGTAGGTTATGGAGGTCTCGAGTTCGATTTCTACTTATCATTAAGGGTGAGCAATCGGTAACCGTTACCGAACGATCGGTAATCGGTTAACTGTCAGTATTTTACCATCACCATTACCGATAATGACATCGGTAACCAAAATTTCTTAGTCTCATTACCGATTACCAATACCGATTATCTATCAGCAATTACCGATCACTGAACTTGTGAAAACATATATATTCATTCCACATTCAACTTCAGAACGGCGTAATTTCGAGGAGTCAAAATTTTGTTTATTTCGGTAATTCGGTAAATTTTTTTATCGAAAATTTCAAAGTCGCCTACCGATACCGCCGCCGAATACCGATTGGTAAATCACCTTACCGATTTTCGGTTACCGAATTGATTCAATTCATTAATTACCAACGGTAATTTGGTAATAACCGAAATTTACTCTCCCCTGCTTATCATACTAGCAACTAATGTGTGTTATCCGATCCATTAACGACTACTTTCTATATAAATAAAATGAAATTTTTGCAATTTTATATAGGAATGCACAATTAAAACAATAGAAAGAGAGAAGAAAAAGACATTATATGCAGAAGAACATGAAATTTATGGCAATGTTTTTACCCTTGGAGACAAAGAAACAAGTAATTGGGACCCATTTAAATATAGACAGTAGTAGTCCTTAGTTTTGGTCCATGCATTTCATAATGTTTTTTCTTGGCAAAGGCATTTCATAATGTCATTGCATTTGGAAACCATCATTTTTATAATCATGTAAATACAAAGCAAAACAGACAATATGTGTTCTTGTTTTTATTTGTTTTGCAAAAATTAATAATTAGTAGTTATATTAGAGTTTGTGATTATTATTTAATGAATGTATAATCGGACCAAAACCATTTGGATAGTGGTATAAGTAGAGGTTGAAGCTCCAGGCAAGTAAGGTTTTTTGTTTTTTTAGTGTGATTGTTTGATGTATAGATGGAATCAAATGGTCTTAATTCAATAACTAAATTAAATTGAGGCAATAAAGCATAGGAATAACAACATTTTGTATATATAAATGATTTAGAGACTTGGGTTGAATCCTACATGTATATTTTTAAAATATTGTAAAATTTATTATTCATTGCCATTTACAATATATATCATATGATATTCAATGCAAAAGAATTCTGTACAACATCTCCACTATTTACATGGCTCTTTAAATTTTTCATCTATGTTGGTTTCAATTTATGTCTAATATCTCTACAATTTGCAGTAAAAGTTTAATATGTATGAGTAATTGAAAATTAACATTATTTACAACTTTCCAACAATAAACACCTAAATTTGAAAAATAAAACTTATAAATTGCTTTATTTATGGATTCAGTCTTACAATTTAACATTAAACACCGTCCCTCACAAAAGCGGATTCAATGTTATAATTTTTATGTAATAAATTCATATTTTTTCAAAAAAAAATTCAATAATAATAATTTTCAACTCACAGTCAAAGAATCTTAGTACAATTTTTTAATTTGTTATATAATAAACTTATTTCAGAGAAGACTGGATTCAATTTTTTCTCCAAATCTGTTTTTCTATGGACAGATTCTATTATATCGAATCCGCTTTTCCGGTAAACATATTTGTGTTTAAAATTTATACAGCTCACTTCAATAACGTAAATATATATATAATACATATGTGTTGACTGCAGATATGACACAATGATAAAAGGTCAAAAGCTTACATGACAATATAATAAAAATTGAACGATTTTTAAATTTTATTTTTGTTTATCTTCATTCTTTTCTTCAAATATTAGGAGACTTCATTAATTATTTATTCATTACTAATTTAAATGGTAGAATTATTATTTAGCATTTGTTTATAACAACTACATTTAGAATTTTAAAAGTTTTATTTTAATATAATTCATTGAGATACACATTTACATTCTTTTATTTTAATTTCTAAAATAGAGAATATATTTTACAAATTCAATTATTGATATTAGAAAAATAAGAATTAACTCTAGCAATTTATATCTCTTTTTAATTGCCACGTACTTTGAAATGTTACTTAAAAGTATTTTTCAAAATAGCATTATCTGCGCATGTAGTTGTATTTTAAACATCTTTTGTCTTAAATCCTCATATAGTATAGACCCATAAGCTTGTGACCCCACAAGAGTTAGCAAATGGAGTTTTGTGGATGATGATATTGATTATTTATGTGGGTATGGGAATAAAATATTTTATCATACACAAAACCAAACAAATCGCTGTACAATGCACCGATTATGGGTTTATTCAACTGTTTGTTGCTGCAACTTCAATTTTTTTTTTTATTATTTTTTTTAAAAATACATGTTAAATTGCATTAAATTTGACGGTTCTAAATAATTCTTGTGAAATTATAATAAAAAGTTAAAATCTATAAATATTAAAAAAAAAAAAAAAGAGCCTTTGTATTTTGATTTCGCTGGTTGCTCTTGCACTGCACATAAAGATATTGAATTTCTTTTCTCCGGTGTTGAGTGTTGAAAAAACAAGCAGAATCAAAATTATCCATTAATTAAGCTAAATGATTCCAAACCAATCCAATAAATGTTAATATCAAGATATTAACTCAGACCTCAGTGCTATAATAAGATCTCATCTCTTCTGTTTTCTTTTATTTCATTTTTATTCTCCTTTTGGATTTTTCCATTTCTGGATATTTTGGATCTTCTCTTCTCATCTCTCCGCTTGGAATTGGCTGTAGAGGTTAGAACACTTTGGCTTATTTATATGTTTTAGATGTTAGATTTTATACACATATTTACTGTTGGATGAAATCCCAGTTCTTGATTTGAGTGGATGTTATAGTGGTTGAGCAGCCATTTTTTGGTGAGTTGATCAATGCTCTTAAATGGGTTCAAGGGTTTGATCAATTTTGGTTTCTTTTTATTGAAAGAAGTGAGTTCAAGGGTTTCTATCAGTTGGGTTCCAATTTCTGTATACTATACTTACGTGATGATGATGATCAATTGAAAGCTCTGGTTTTAAAGGCTTTTATTGGGAAAGAAAGAAAGAAAGAAAGTTTGTTTGATGAAATGGGTTCATCTGGATTTCCCTTAATATGTATGCTTCATTCTTTAATAGCTTTAACTTGTGGGACTTTAATGATGTTTTACACAAATGAGGTTTCTGTTCTTGGTCATGGAATTGAAGTAGCTACAAAACTTAAAGGATCAACACCTCATGACCAACTCTTGATCCAAACTTCTGATTCTTTTTCTGGGTTGCTGTTATTTGCTGTTGGTTTCTTATTATTCATGGTGGCTTTTGTAAAGGATAAAGAATTCCGAAGTTTCTTTGCAAAAGGGTGTATATTGCTTCATGTGTCTGTAGCCTTTTGGAGACTTTACTTTGAGTGGAAGCTTGAAGCTTTAGCTAAAGATTTGCCTAGGCAAGTTGTGGGTGACATTGCATTGGCTCTTTCTTGGGTGTTCTTTCTTGTTTACTCATGGAGAGAGAAGTATGATTAGTTGCAATTCTAAGTTTTTGTGTCAATTAGTCATGCTTTTGAGCTTTCATTTGGTTCAAAAAGATGGGTTTTCCAACATATATTTGGATCTAAAGAATTTTAAAGGCGAAGGATAGACAAGATTATGGGTTTTTTAATCTTCGAAATCATGTTTAGGGTCTTGAAAAAGTTGAGAGAGAGGTGAAGAGGGGATCTGCACTTAGCATTATTTGCTTTAACCGAATATATTTATTTAGATTGATAATTAGCTAAGAGCATCTTGTGCTTAATCGTAAATCAAATCATAATAAATATATTTTTGAAGATTAAGAATGTAAATTCTAGAAATGCAATCGATAATCTGGGTTTTATTTTTGTGATTTTCACTCTTTGAGACTTGATTAGATACAAGTTGGACATCTTGTAAACTAAATAAATAAAATGCAATAGCAGTGTTAGAAAAGTAAGCAAAGCTTATAAATTACAAATGGCATGTGAATAGAAGGACTTCTTTTATGTCTTAGTATGCTTTTTCTCTTAACTTACACATATTATAATTAATGTTCTTAATTAATAATTATAATTTAGAGCAGGTTTATAATTTGATTTTAGTATGGCCAATCTTCAGCTGCCCATATCCAAAATTTTTGAATTCTATTAAGCATTTTTGTAATTTGTTTAACCTTCCAATTAGATTTTAGCATTTGGCTCATGAGTTTAGAGAATTATAATTTACAAAATTCGTATATGTAATTCTTTTGTATGCAAAGATGTTTGCAAATGGAAACATTCTGAAACTAAAACCAAAAGAAAATGGTAATACCAAAAAGTTGTAAGTTAATAGTATTTATACTAAAACACTAAAGTTTACCTTATCTACAATATGAACCTAGTAGGCTGAATGAATGCCAATCTTGGTTTTAATATCTACAAAAGATGATGCAATATGCTTTTAGTAAAGAGATCTGCTAGTTGGCTATTTGTATTGACAGGTAGGTAGCAACTTGACAACTCTTTTTTGAAGCTTTTCTCTTACAAGATGACAATCTATCTCTAGATGTTTGTTGAACACCAGATTGTTGGCTACATGTATAGCCAATTAATTATCACAAAAGAAAAGAGAAGGGATGGGTGCGATTAATCTGTAGATCAGCCAAGAGTTATAACATTTATTAAATTTCACAAGTTAATGCTGCCGGTACCCTGTATTCTGCTTTTGATCTGGATTTGAAAATAGTCTGATGTTTCTTGGATTTTCAGGAGACTAAAGATTCTACTAGAAACATGCAAAAACCAGTGACACTCTTTCTTGTTTCACTGCAAGCAGTCCAATCTGAATCTGAGAAGGCTTTAAGCTTTAATTCTGAACCAACAAAGAAGAAGAGTACATGTTCAACAGTTGCATTCTTTTAATTTGCATTAGATTTATTTTTTGGGCCTCCCATAGAATTGGAAAGATTCAAGCAATCATGTTGCAGAATGTCATGCCTTAATGAAGCTTGTAAGAACTAAACTAGTAATAGACTGAATTTGTTGTTTCTTTGATTTGGGATGTCAGTGTTATAGGTGCATTCGATGTGTTAACATACATAAATGTAGATGTTGTAGTTCCTTTTACTTGGATTGAAAGTGATCCCGAATTGATTGCTAATCTATATATACATTTAGTACCGCAAATGAACTGAGTCATTCGCGAGCGGTTCGGTTTCGCTCGATAAAAACTCGACTCGATCTCGAATCCATAATATATGAGCCGAATTTGAGCTAAAAACAAGCTCGAGCCAAGCAATTAGGCTCGCGAGCCGTTCAATAGCTCGTTTATAAAAATTCGCGAATAAAAAAATATCTATTTTATGCTGCCGTTTCATTGTTATTTCCAAAAACAAAAACTGCTCTCTTCCTAACCTAACCCTGACATTTCTTTCTCTACTTCCAGCCGTCCCTCCCTCTCGCTCTCCCTCCTCTCTATCCGCTGCCGCTCAGCCTACCATTTCTTTCTTCTCTGTTTCCTTGTCTTAGTGGCTCTCTACCCTTCCCTTGTTCAATTTATATTTGGGCTTCTTCTTCCCTTGACCTGAATTGGATTTGTAAGTCAATTAATTCCTTTCTTCTGTTTTTATTTCGGTAATTATGATGTTTGAAGTTTGGATATTCAGTTTTTGTTATTATTTCGCTCGATTTCTTTATTGTGGTCCAAGTGTTTAGATCTGTTGCTCAAGTTTATGAATTGTTTGCTTGTTTACTTTTGCTTGATCTGCACTTGTTGTTCAATTGAATGTAGATCTCTGCATTACAGAAGCTCCAGCTTAGTTTTTGTTTGAATTGTATACCATGTGATTTCGTTCAATTGGCCTTCGATTGCATATTCAGCTTAGTTTTTGTTTAAATTGAATTAATCCTATCTGTTTGGCTGTTATTATTTGTTTATTTACTTATGCATCAGAAGTGTAAGTCAAAATTTAGTGATTATGAGAGAAAACCATGATGTTGCTTCACTTGTATAATCATTGGATAGCTGTTGCACAACAAAATACCTTTTCATAGGATTGGTGATCCAAACAACAACCTGACGTTCATAGCACAACTCCAGGAAAGTCATTTTGAAACAAAAATGTACACCAATATCAGCTCATTTCATCAATCGTTACTAGCAGGTTTAGTTTCTTTCTTCCAGAAAGTGTTAAGAGAGAAGTTGTGATAAAAGGAGAAGACACAATCAGCATAATGCAAAAGATAAAACTAGATACAACGGCAATAAATACAGATGAAGATTGATGCTGCTGCTTCTGCCCATAAACAACCTTTATTTTGCTTGAAATGGCCATGGGATATTGGACAACAGTCTAAAAATTCTAAAGGTTGCAGCTTTGAAACTCCCTGGCTGTTCAAATCGTTGCATACTGTAGGATCCATTGTTTTTGATTCCTTTAATTCAGTTTCTAAATCCTCAAATTCTTTGATCAATTCCTTTAATCCCATCAAGTGGGATTCCGGAACCAGCCAAACTAAAAGGGTAAAATCCCAATTGAAGTTGTTGAGTCCTGAAGAGCAAGGAGAGGCAGAGCAAAGAGCATTTGCCTGTGCACTAGCTAGCGAGAAAGAAGCTACAGTGCTTGAATTCTACTCACCTAAATGTAGGCTCTGTAATTCCTTGCTTAATTTTGTGTTGGAAGTTGAGAATAGGAATTCAAATTGGCTCAATATTGTCATGGCAGATGGAGAGAATGCTAAATGGCTGCCTGAGGTATTGTAAACTCTCCCCTTAATGCCACTCATTTGAAAGTGAAAATTTTAGCACTCAATATGCGATTTCGTTGCAGTTTTTTTTCGTATTACATGTCGATATGGAAAATTTTAATCTACTTGTTTCATCATTGATATCACATTATGCTATCAATGTTCTTGAGATGTCTATCTTGCTTTGGTTAACAATTAATAGTGCTTGTTTGCAGCTACTCCATTATGACATAAATTATGTTCCTTGCTTTGTGCTGTTGGACAAAAACGGAAGGGCAGTGGCAAAGACGGGTGTTCCAAGCAGTCGTCTACACGTAGTTGCAGGTATATCTCATCTTCTCAAATTGAAGCGCCCTCAGAGTAATAGTCGCTAGCCTAAATTGTTTGAGTAAGTCTGCAGAAGAAACTGCTCGCTAGAAATTGGATATTGTGTTCAGATTGACATTATCAAGAAAATGATCTAGTAAAGCTTCTTTACCTAGTTAGTTATATATATCTTTGTTCTTTGCATCATCTTAGATTCTGTCAATAAGAAAGTCTAGATTAGACTATTGAACGTGATCTTATATTCTTATTCTCCATTGAAATGTTCATTTATTCTAAAACTCGGGAAACTTATACAGAAGCATGTTGGAGTGGGAAACTTATACAGAAGCATGTTGGTCTTCATGACTCAACAACTTCAATTGGGATTTTACCCTTTTAGTTTGGCTGGTTCCAGCATCCCACTTGATGGGATTAAAGGAATTGATCAAAGAATTTGAGGATTTAGAAACTGAATTAAATGAATTGAAAACAATGGATCCTACAGTATGCAACGATTTGAATAGCCAAGTAGTTTCAAAGCTGCAATCTTCAGAATTTTTAGACTGTTGTTCAATATCCCATGGCCATTTCAAGCAAAATAAAGGTTGTTTAGGTGCAGAAGTAGCAGCATCAATCTTCATCTGCAACGTATGCTCGAAAAGCAACAAGGAAATTGATTTCAGTCCGACTAACCTACAAAATAACTACAAAAGAAAAAATGAAATCAATAATAATTTAAAGAATATAGAAATTCTTTTAAAACTGTGTCAAAAGCAAAATTTAATGTAAAAACCCTGCATAAACCCAAAATTGAAACCTAGATATTGTTCCTCAATCTCAAAAATAAAAGTAAAAATCTAGATATTGTCCCTTCTATTTCATGAAAGAAGGAAAGGAAAGTGGAACTTAGTACTTATTTCATGGAATGTATATAGACGCACCTCGCAAGCAAAATTCTGGAACAGAGACAGTAAACGACGCCAGCGGCAGCCGGAGAAAAAACACGACGAGCAATGGGCCAACCCAATTAAAACTCCGGGACCCAAGAGACCCCAGTGACTTGGATATATATGTAAATTCATCCAAAAATAAAAAAAATAGTTAAAAATCCAAAAACTTAAAAATAATATGAAAAAAAGAACATTTATAATTTTTAAATAATGTAAGAATTTTTTTTTTTTCTGAGTTTATTTGGTTGGTAAACTGGGTATAATTGAGAATAGACCCAAAGTTTAAATTTCTAACTTATGAAATTTTGTTTCTGTTCAATTTTGTTTTTGTGAGTGAACATACCAATATCACTATATCTGTGACTGAAATTGTTAAATGCTTAAGAAAAATGTTGATTTTTGTAATTGAGATTAATAACTGGTAAATAATGACTGAAAATGTTGATTTAGTTTACTAAAATTATTAAATGTTTAATGAAATGGTTTATTTCCTTAATTGAAATTGTGAAATGTTGTTAAATGCTTACTTAAAATGTTAATTTATTATGGGTCGCTGAATTAAATTTTCCTATTTACTGACTAAAAAATGGTTGTACGGTGAGTGAAATGTTAGAATTATGCATATTAGATCAACAAGAATGCTTGAAACTTGCTTAAATAGACAGCTGAAAATACTGAAAATTAGGCAAGTTCTGAGTTGGGTCAGACCCTACCCGACTGGTAACTTTTCTAGGAAACCAGGTCCTTGGTTTACTGTTTCGGTTCAGATTGGACCCGAACCCGACCCGTTATCAGCCATTCATCTGTGGCCGGATTCTTAACAAGGATAGTTACTGATTTAAAACGCAACCTCTACAACCTACTCTCCTTCGACCTCTTCGCGACTCTGCCAATCTCCAATCCAGATCAACAACGACGGAAAAGGGAACGACGGAGACAACGATATCCGTGTTTCTAGTCTCTTACACGACCAAGTCTCGACTTTTTCTCTCTATTACAGGTCTAGGACAGGTACCTCTCTTGTTTCTCACTGTAGGTAGTCTATGAATTAATGAATAAGGGATTATTATTATTATTATTATTTTTTCTTCATGGATTGATTTCATAAGCTAATTTAGTAATTTTCTGAGTTTGATTCATGAATTTATCTTTCTGTTGACTGGTTAATTTAATCTGTCCTTCAATTATTCTCCAGTGGTTGGTGTTTATTTATTGCCGTTGTATCTAGTTTTATCTTTTGCATTATGCTGATTGTGTCTTCTCCTTTTATCGCAACTTCTCTCTTAACACTTTCTGGAAGAAAGAAACTAAACCTGCTAGTAACGATTGATGAAATGAGCTGATATTGGTGTGTATTTTTGTTTCAAAATGACTTTCCTGGAGTTATGCTATTACCGTCAGGTTGTTGTTTGGTTCATCAATCCTAATTCTGCAATATTATTCTTCTTATAAATATAAGATCCCAATTTGGTGGTCTCAAGTTAGTACTTAGTCTAAATTATGCTATATATATTTCTGAATTTCCTTTTCTTGATAAAGATAAAATTCACTTCAGGTTTTCTCTTTATGAGCTTGATATATAGTTTAAGACAGGAATGAATTATAAATCAGCATTTGCTTATTTCTTTCAGTAATTAAATTTGTGTTTGGAAATAAGGGACAAATAGTTGTCTTCAGCAGAATAGGTGTAAAAAATGCTAAATTTTGAATTAGAAACTATATGAAATGAAAATATTTATGTGTCTGTTTTTTAAAAGTCAAATCTTTAAATTGTTCTATTGACATTTTTTTTCCAATCCCAGTGCAAAATTGAACTCGAATATACCATATTATTCCTTAATTAATTCTCATTAACTAACAATGGTTGTTAACCTCAAAATCTGCTTAATTGTTATTCACTATATAGCAATGTTAAAGAGTCAAAAGTTAAACACAGTATGAAGGTTTATTGTATGCACAACGTGGGTGCTATAATTTATTGGGGAGATTTCTTTCATTTATCTTTCTTCTTTGGAATGATAGGAAGATATTTTGTTCAACTCCTGTTTGCTATTCTCGGGGGTTAACTTTGAAACTACTCTGCAGAACTGCAAATTTGCCATTTTAAATTTTTTTATGCATGGTTTGGAAAGCTGAACAAAAGTCTTGCTTTTGCAAAAACATGATTCCTAAGCTCTCCAACTGCAGTGCCAAATGAACAGCAGTGATCACTGCTTGGTCTAAAAGTTTGATACAATTTGCTGTGTTAGGACTCTATGAGTATGATTGCTGTCTAACAGAATAATTTTGATGAGAGGTGGTGAATTTTTTATCCCTTTTTGAGCTAGAGATGTATCTAATTGCTTTTCTGATGGGGTGGAGCAGGAAAATTGTTATTTTTGAATACTTTTGGTTGTAGTTGTACTTGTAACTGAGAAGGAAATAAGATTAGAACTCTTTGTGACTATCTGTGCTGTTCACCCTTATCATTGGAGGCTAAATAGAGCTTTTGATTAGTAGTACAGTTGTTTTATTTATGGTCTGATATTGCTTTGAAATTTGAATCTGATGTTCTCCAGCTCTCTTGAACATTTTCAAGTAATATCTATACTGTCTATCCATGGGTGGTCTACCGTTGCAAAAAGCCTCCTCTCCCTTGGCTTTGCCTGAATCAGAGCAAAATAAGGGTTTGGCCATTACAACACCTGCACAGGAAGCAAAGCCAAAAAAGAAAATATGCTGTGCCTGCCCAGAAACTAAGAAACTGAGAGATGAATGCATTGTGGAGCATGGTGAATCTGCTTGTGCAAAATGGATTGAGGCTCATCGTCAGTGCCTTCGAGCCGAGGGTTTTAATGTTTGAGATTGATTTATATTGCTGATTTGATAAAAGCGATATTATATTGGTTCATAGCATCAGCAAGAGTTATGATTATGAAATTAGAGATACCATACTATACTACTGAGAAATAAGAACGACAAAACAGAAGCTTTTCTTGACAAATTTCATTTGTTTTACATCGTAGACTTACGAGATGACATTTATTTTTAATTTTTTATTAGTGACATTCTTGTGAATTGTGATATTCTATTTCTTTAATTATTGGTCAAACTTGAGTTATGACCAATGGCTCATAGCAACTTTGGGAGGATTATTACTATGTGACTGACTGCTATTCCAAATCCCTCTTTGTTTTAAAATATCTATGTTCTTGTTAAAAGGATCACTATTATATTTGCTTTCTTACTTATCTTTTTGAGTATATATTTTGGGTTTCTTATTGGCTAAATCCATCCTTCTCTATACTGTTTTAGGGGAGCCAGTCGCATGCAGTTTGGGCTTTTTAATTTGAGTTTAAATTTTTACATATTTGATTTGATTTGATTTAAAGTTGTATTTCATCTTCTTATCAAATTAGGAGACTTTTAGAAAGCTTATATTTACATACCGTTTTGGAAAAGTTTATTTCGTCTATAAATTTCAGAGATATTCTAAAATTTGGTAAGAAGGTTTGTGTTTGGTAAGTAATTAGAAAAGATAGGTTATAGCAATAGAAACTTCATTAAACCCCGCAGCAAACACAAGCCATAGATGCGGCTGTCATTACACAAAGTAAAGTATCCCACAACACAAATTATTCAATACTGTTACATTATTACTAGTAAACCTCACTGCAACCTTTCACACATTAGTAATATTATAGATGTTGTTTAATGGCCACAAGTGCAGTCCACGCAGGTGCAGCTCGAACCACACTTGCACTTCCCGTCGTGCTCAGCGGCCGCCGGAACATCCATCACTATGGTGGAGACAGAGCTGGAAAAACAATGCACAAAGTTAAAAATAAGTGAAAATAGAAATAAAGATACTAGCTTTTAGTTTAAATTGGTCAGAAATTTGCATTCCATACCTCTTCTCAGTCTCAACGATGTCAGCAGTGTAGCTGCTGCCTTTCTTCCTGCAGATTTTCCAATCAAAATTGTACGTAAAATCAAACATATGATATCAAAATTCATAAATAATATAGAGATGAGAATCAATAGGCACTCACACGCACTGAGATTTGTCAGAGCAGTCACAGTTGCTGCAGGCGTCAGACATGGTTGCTGTTTTTGATAAATATATAAGCTTTCTTAAACAAGGAAAATGGGTTTGTAGTTGCTGTGTTGATGCTCGGCAATGGCGAAGGGAAGGTGAATTTATAGGAGAAGGGCGGGGCCCAAGAATATGGTTCGCACCTAGCAAGGGGCATTAGAGGAGCACACGCCTCTCAAGGGAATCTTAATGATTGTAGAACAATGTTGCATTGGCCATCTATCCTCCTCTCGTGTCCCCTTCACTTCTCTTTTTCAATATATTCACTCTGCCCCAGCGTAAGAATCTATCCCTTTTTTTATTAAAAAGAAAAAATTCAGATTTTATTTTTTAAACAAAAAAATCGAATCATAATTATTAATTCATCTTTTCAATCTCAAACATATATGCGAAGTATTTCTCCGATGGAGGTGAAGGTGACGGTGGTTAAGGCTGCAAAAAAGCCGAGCCGAGCCAAGTATTGTGCTGCTCAAGCTTGACTTGTTTTAAATTTCACGAGTTCGAGTCGAGCTTGTGTTAAATTTCAGGATTTCGAGCTCGGCTCGCGAGTTGAGCTTGTTTTAGGCTCACGAGCTTACCAGTTTTATGTTGTTATTCGAGCTCGCGCTCCAGCTCGCAAATAAACTTGAATTCGAGCTCATCTCAAACTTGAGTTTTAGCTCACAAATAAGTTTGAACTTGTTTCCTGCTACTATTCAAGCTCGTGTTGGAACTCGTTAAGAGTTAGTCAAAAATCAAGAAAATTCATTTTTAATACTGTTTCAGTGAGAAAATGAAAATAGCAGTTTAAGTGAAAGAGAAATGAAATAGCAAAAATGAAATGGAGAGACGGGTGGCTTGGCTGAAGCACATTTTTTAGTTTGGTACCAAAATTAATCGTTTTGATAGGCTCGCGAGCTTATTTAACGAACAGCTCACGAGCTGATTAAACAAGCTACTCGCGAGTTTCTTTAAACAAGTTGTTCCCGAGCCTAACTGCTTGGCTCGAGCTCGACTCGTTTCAGTTCAAACTCGGCTCGTTTATTATCGATCCGAGCACCGAGTCAAGCTTTTATCAAACGAACACCGAACCGCTCGCGAACAACTCGGCTCGTTTGTAGCCTTAACGGTGGTAAATCTGTCAAGAGGTTGAGATGATGTGTTGTCTAATTATAAAATAGTCCTCTAAAATTTATAAATTGATAAGTTTTAAATTAATTCGTTATAGGCTTGTATACATTTAAAATATATCTACTAAGTCACAAAAGTATGAAATTGGTTAAAAAATAGGGAAATTGATAAATTTGCTGTCAGACACTTTAATTTAGTGTCTCACTTTTATTTTTTTCAAGACAATGCCCCTAGTTTATTAGTGAATTTTGCACATATAGCTCACTGAAAAATCAAGTAGACACAGTAATGACCTGGCCGTGACATGTAGAAATTGTGACTTAACAAATAATTTCTTTAATTCTTATAAAATAAAAATAAATAAAATTGAAACACTTGTCTCCTTCCTCACGCATGCCTCAGCCCCGCATCTTCTTCTTCTTCTTCTTCCGTTCAACTTGTCTCCTTCCTCACGCATGTCTCCTTCCTCACACTGATGCCAAGCCATTGTCACAAATTTTGAAGGAATCGACGAATCAGCTTTTGGTTGATTAATTAAAAAGAATTCTATATTTTTTAGTTAACGTAACAAACAAAAAAAGCACAGAGGTTCATAGATTTAAGATTAATGTTTCTGAATTACATATATATATTTCATATTGATTTATTTTTCTTATTGCTCATGTTTGGATGCTGAGAAAGTAGCGAGAAAAATGAGATTTTGTTAGAAATTCATATCTAACAATTGTAAGATTGTTTTGTAGGTACCAATTAAACTAATAAAAATTTTATTTTTTGATCTTTATGAGTTTTTATTTAGTGGGTTGTTGTCTATGAGTTTGCAAAACAAATTTTATAAAAGGTGTATTTTTTTATTGAATGATGTTTTAATTAAGATAATGGGTCAATGTGATGTTCTTTTGATACTATTGGAACGGAAAAAGAATTTTTTATTACTTTATATTTTGTGAAAATAAAAAAGGAATAATTTGCTGAGTTCCATTTGAATAGATGTAAAAGCTCTGTGGCTCTCTTTCGTTGGTTGTTAATATGCTTGTCAGACAACTTGGCTTTCCAATGAGCCATATGTGCAAAATGCATCAATTTAAGCACCATTTTTTGACACAAAATAAAAGTGAGATACCAAATTAAAATATTTAACAAAGTTCAAACACTAAATTTATCAATTTCCCTAAAAAATAAGAAAATAAGGGTGAAATTAGTTTAAAATTCAAAATGGAAAGTTAGTAGGGGTGAATTGATGTATTGGGCAAGAAATGGGGGAGAAAGTTGAAATTGGAGCAAATAGATCATTGTGAAGGACAAAAGTAAGAAGCTTTTTTAGAGGGAAACTATAAGAAGCCACATGAGGAAGTAAAATTCATATCATATATGAGAAGCATCTTTTGATTTTATAAGTAGAATAATCTTTCTTTTCTATATTTGTATTGCTAAAAAAGGTACAACTTTTTATCCACATTCTAGGACATACTTATCCTTCTCATTTTCCTTTGCATGTCCTAATCAATTAAATACATCACTCGTATAGAGAGTTTATTCATTACAATTAACAAAAACAAAATTGGACTAAGCTCTTAATTAACTAACTGCTTTAGTACCTACTTTCACTCACACAATGAGTTTTGATTTGTTTAGTGGGACAAGTAACACATTGAAATTAAAGTATACCACCCGTTTACCTTTCTAGAGCAAAATAAGTTAGCATGTTTTTTTTTTTTCTTTTTAAAAAAAAAAAATTTAATGTACAGATTTAATTCATGTGTCACACGATAGGGGTGACCTTTCTCTCTCAACACACGTCTAAATGAAAATTTAAATTCTTGACTGCACAACGCACTAACCACTAGGGTAAGCTCTCTACTCAATTAGCATTTTTTTTTTTAACTCGGCCTAAATATGCTTTTTCACCTCTAACTTTGCAATTTTTCCATTTATACCCTAAAATGAACTTACTTGTGATTTCACCCGTAACTTGACAATACTTTCCAATTTCACCTTGATTTAAATTTAGGGCATAATTGCATCTGATTTGAAATTATTTGGGTCTATTTCAAATTTTCCTAGTCAGTTAAACTATTTCATCTCTTTAGGGATTGATTCGTAATTATGCAAATTTCAAACCAGTCCCTCTACACACTCACATCTACGCTATGTTCTGTCCCCAGTCACCACCACCTTCGCCTCATGTTCTTTAACACCATTCTCCTTCCTTGTATTTTTCTAACAACCAAACAATGACAAGCTTAAAAAATTAATAGTTAATCAAACAATGAAAGCACATTCTAATGTGTTGAAAAGTGGTATTGGAAGAAGAGAGATGAACACCAACCTATGAAGTGGCTTATGGCTGCAGAATGTGTAAATTTCAAACATTTACGTGTGATTGCTAGAGATGGACTTCAACCGTTCAGTTATGATCCGACGCTAACAACAAGACAAACTATGATCAAAGATGTTGAGCACAAGCTTTCCAAGGTCTCATATTCATTCTGCCAAACTGAAGAACATGTTTGAATAAGAGTGGTGTCCATTTTTGTTTGTTTTCAATTTGTGCTTATGATTTCCATTTTGCAATTGTGATTTTGATTTTTCATTTCGAATTTTGCATTTTAATTTTTGTTCGCAATTCTAAATTTTATTTTAGTTTCAATTTTTATGTCCGTTTACAATTTATATTGCTCCTTTTTTGATCAAGTACCCGGAAGCAAGATTGCATGGTAAAACTCGCACCAAAACCAATATGGTTATTGGTTCTGTTATTTAAAAAAAAATTATTGCTAAATACATAATTTCACACTTGAACTTTCATATTTTTCTCTAGTGGGACTTCCAACTTTGGGAATGACCAATTAAACATTCAAACTATTGGTTTCTTAAATAATTAAACACTACATTTGTGAATTCTAAGTGAAAAATTTTCCAAGTGGGATTAAACATCCATGTCGACCTTCAAGAAAAAAACAAAGAGAAAAAACGAAGAGGGAAATTGAAATGGAGTAGATCATTTTTAGGGTTCGTAAGATTCTCTCATCTGCTACACTTGTGTTTGGGTTTTTGAACTAAGAATGTGGTAGAGGTTGTAAATAAGTATTTTCCATCAATGGAGAGGATGTGTTATCTGTGTCTTGACTATTCATTTAAGTTTCCAGAGCTACTCCCGAAGTTAATGGTGTTGTTTATTTTCATCATTTGTTTCATTATAATTATTACTTGCATTGGAAATGTCTCTAAAGTTTTGTACTTCTTATAGAGATGTGGGGATAAGAATTAATGAGTTTCATCTTGTATTTATTATTGTATTCAATTTTATTTTGGAGTATAGATATTAAGGATCTGAATCCAAAACAAAATGAATTTTAAGGATGAAGTAATGAAAAGGCAAAACTCCATTACTTACCACAAACTAACTACAACAACCATCTTGTAAACTTCTTTGCAACAATATTACAACCATTTTCACCTATGAATCATCATTAACATTACTCTTTGAAGGTGTTAAGGCCCCACTAAAAAACTTGGATCAACATGTATTCCCCGTCAATGCCTTTATCTTATTTCTCATCATGTTACTCTTCATGCTATATAATAATTTATATTTTTATATTGAATAAAATAAATTTATTACTGGGTAGAATTCGTTGCAAATGAAATTAAGTGCAATTTAAGAATTTTTATAATATTTCTGATATTTATTTAATTTATATAACGAGTTACTATTTAATTTATTTAAAAAATTATTAATAGAATAGCATCCTTACTCAATCAGTAAAATTTAATAAAAAAAGAATACTAAAAGAAATAAAGTTGTAAATGAGTCGAATTATTTATACGCAGTTCGAAACTCCTTCAAAAACTAAATAAATCCTTTTGATAATTTACGAGCAAGCAAAGATTTTAAAATTAAGAATAGGCACGTTTAATTTTATTTTCCTAAAACATATATTAAATTAATATTTATGATTAATTAATACCTAAACAACAATATGTATCTAACAATTTCTTTTGCTCATTTACGATTTTATAGAAAATAGCCGTTCACAAGCTAGTCAAGAGTTGGTGCAATAAAAACTCGTTCGACGTTCGCTCAGCTCAACTCGTTTATAGTCGTTGCAGGAAATTGGAAGACAATGTTTTTATATTTTATAAAATCAAAGTCTTACTTTACGTTGACTTGAACATTAGAAAAAAAAAAGAATATGTGAACATAGCCTGGAGTTGATAGGATATCATATAATAATTTTATATATTAAAAAAAAAAAAAATTGAAGAAGTTGAGAATGCGCCTGCGGAGACATATATGGAGTTGTGTTGAGAGAGTGATCACCAAAGCAAGCAAGGCGCCAACTTAAATTCCCCAAAAGCCACTAATGCACTCATCACTCTCTCTCTCTCTCTATATATAAACGCAGATTACTATAACAAGGAAAAACAAAAAAACAAAAACTACAAACCAAAACTCCAACGCAATACGCAACTCTAGCTAAGCTTACGGCTACCTTTAGCCAAGCCCCCTCCGCTTCTTCAACCTTGTTTTTTTCGGCAGAGCCGATCAAACTTCCATGCAGCCGCCGCCACCACCGATACCCATTATTCAGAATTCCAAGTCAGTCTCTCTCTCTCTCTCTCTCTCTCTCTCTCTAGATTCTGCCTTTGTTAAAAATTGCAATTGAAACTTTGTCTTTTTGTCTCTCTGGAAGAGGGAAGCGACTGTTGATGGACCCGGAAGTCATCGAAATCCAGCCTCCGGTTCCTCGCACCATCAAACACCCTAAACTCAAACAGGTTCTGATGATAATACCCATTTGGATTCGATCTTTCTCTTCTTTCACCGTTTCTTTAATAATGGGTTATTTGATTATTTTACTTTTCTTGTTGATCGTTTCTGCGTTATACTCTTTTCTTTCTATATGTTCTTTAGTTTGATGTCGGTTTTTGTTTTGGAAGGTGAGGTAGTTTTGATTTTTGTTGTCAACTGTTCAAATCCTTTCATATGGTAAAGCTTTTGAATCTTGACCCTTTCATATGGTAAAGCTTTTGAATCTTGACTGATGTTAAATTATTGCATTTTCTCAGTTTCTGTTTTTCAGGTTAAGAAGTTGAGGATTTTTATAGGCCCTTTCAATGTTCTTTTGGCTTTCTTCACGAATTTATTTATGATGTTGGTTGGGTTTGTTATACAATGTGATCACAATAATGACAGTCTAATGACTGAAGCTTTTTAGAGTTATGGAGGAATGTTTGATACTTTAGGTTTTTTTAGCTGATTAGAAACTCTAGTAAAGAGTGATAGATGTTGATCATTTAGTTAACCAACAATGGCAACAATTTCACTCTAGAACACTGGTTCTGTTTTGCTTTTTCATGGACATGTTTTTCCTGAGCAATGTATTTATATACTTCGATTAGATGTTTAATTAACTACTGCATCTACAATAGTTGTTGAGTGGGAAACAGCAAACATGGATATGTTAGAGTCAAATTAGGATAGAGTGCATTTTTAGGTTTATGGAATTCACATAGATAATATCTGTTAAGATTAATCGAGTATTTTCACTGTTGGTTAGCTGCATTCAGATGAAATTGAGCAGCATATCTAAGTTTGTAGAAAGAAAAATAAAAGAAAAGGGGTCAATTTATGATGATAGGGATGCAGCACAAACAGGGCTATGTCTAAATTCAAGCTGAAGTTGTTTGTGACTCGTATTTGGCTGAATAGGTTGTGTTTTGAACCATAAATCTCCTTTAATTCTTTTACTAGCTTAGTCATATGTTTGGCTGCCTGAGCTGGGTTAACTATTGAATTCTTTACTTCTATATAATCTCTATTGTATTATGATAGATAAAATTTTTGCTGATAGGCGACCAATTATTAAACTAACTCTTCATGTTTTCTTCCACATGTAGACAGTCCTCCAATGTACTCTCAAAACTGTGTCCAGCATCCAATTTGCGCAGTCAGAATGAACAAACAACCCACTTCTGAAAAACCTTTTCTTATTGCATACCTTGTTCTGATCATTTTCCTTTACAGCTTTCTGTCTCTTCTGAAATCTTTCTCATCTCCGGCATCCCCCAGCCTACTTTTTTTTTTCCTTTTCACTTTGTATACTCATTGGATGGAATTGAATCAAAACAGAAAAGTTAGTGCCACATTGAACAAAATTCAATCTTTTGATGCAATTGACCCTACTGCAAAACCCCATGGTTATTTTGGCGTTTTAAGTTTCAGCTATCAAACCCCATTAATGAATAGCAAATTCATTTTTCTGGTTTTCATTGCTTATTCTTGATGCATACTCTGTAATTTGTAGTCTAGTATGCTCTGAAAAATATTTCCCACGCCCTATTGTTTGGAGAACAACTCTATGCTCTGAATATATTTCCCATGCTCTATTGTTTGGAGAACAACTCTAAAAATGTTGCAAGCCTCCTCAATAATAGCCACTGATTTGTCATCTTATTCATAAAATATATCCATCTTAATATCCTTGTTTCCATCAATGATGTTGTGCTCTTGCAATGGCTCAACACCTGAATTCTTCTTAGCCAATTGTGGTTCCTATAAATCTCCTTTTTAGTGAAAAGCAACTTTTTGATAGTGTCATTTCTGTTCAGAACTAAACCAATTTAATTAAGGATGAGTTTTTAACATTGTTGCATTTTGTAGACAAGATGCTGTAACATCAAAAGCGACAATTTCTTGTAGGTTGTGGTTCATGAAGTGATAGACGTGGAAAATGATGATGATTGCCCTGATGTCATACTTCTTGATGAGAAAGTAGATAAAAAGAGTAAAGGGAAAACTTTAGAATATGATTGCGATGCTTACAATCAAATGAAGGTATTATGTACATAATTTCCTTTTTCAAATTCATTTCTTCTGCTTCAATTTTGTCCTCATTTTATATTTTCTTTTTCTCTAGGATGTAAAGACCAACTACCTTTTCTCTGAACCTAAAAGCTCTGGTTTAGGATCACATACAACAATGAGCAAGAATGACATTTCTTCTGATTTCGGATATCAGGACAATTATATGGACATGACTGATGACTTCATGGATTTTGATGAGTATGCATTTATACAAGCCCATTTTGATAATGTTGATATTCCTCCTGGAGTAGAGGCACCTATACCTTGCTTATTGGATTCTGTTCAAAAAACAAAGAAGACTTCTGATGAAAGTGATTCTTCAAATAGTACAAGCAAAAAAAATGAGGATATTGATTCATGGTCATCAATGAACAGTTTAGGTTTTGTAGTACCTGCAGGTTCCTTGAATTATGTTTCTGGAGCAGACCCATCTTCCCCTTGGTTATTTGTACATGGTGGAAGTAAGAACAAACCAACTTCTATGCAGCATGGTGGGAGTAGTTTAGATCTCACAAATCTCCAAAATAAGAACCTAGTTGCTTCCAGTAGTTCATCTAATTATAATTTTGAATTGCATAAAGCACCAATTCCTCATTATGTTGGGTCATTAGGACACTATACTCCATTTGGTATTAAAAACCAAGGTGGGGCAAAAAATCTATTTGTTTCAGGTGTTCAAGCAAATGTGGGTGATTCGAATCAACATCCTCTAGTAGGTCCATCAATGTCTTGGTTCACATCTCAATTCAAATCTCCATACACTAACCCTGAGATTTATGGTTACCCAGAATTCCATGATCCTTCTCATGCTGCACCTACTCCCCCTGATGATAGTGTTGATATAAGGATGGAAAATGTAAATAAAGAAGATATTCTAAGGAAATACCAACTTTTTAAACGTTTTGATACAGTGGAAGATCATTCAGATCATCATTATAATTCTAAAGGTTATTCAGTCAAGCAGGTAACAAATTCATAAAATGCAGTTTACTCCTTTTATAGATTTCTGATATTATGTTCCCATGTGATTTTGTTTTTGCTTTTTTTTATCTTCCTCCCAGCCACCGAAGAGTTGGGCGAAGAAAATTCAGGAGGAATGGAGAATCCTGGAGAATGATTTGCCAGGTAAATAACAATGTATACTCTTTGCTTCATCTTAATTTCATTTCTTCTGCTGACTATTTTCTGTCAAGTAATGTTAATAAATATTGAGAATTTTCGCAACTGACAGTTTATGGGTATGTAAGATGTAGAAAAAGGAAAAAAAAAAAAAGAAGTTAAACGTTGAATCTTTTTCAGAATATTTGCAAGCTTTAGAATTTAAGTCATGGTTTAGGGTTGAAGTCCTTCTGTTCTTATGTGTGTGTGTGTGTGCGCGCACGTTGTAAAATCAGTGGATCTTTCTTACACACCTTTTTATGTCATGGTCATATCAGATGCTATAATTTTAATTAATAAAATGCACAATGCATTAGTTTGGTCTGTGTAAGAACAATTTAGTCACATCATGAAGTATGTAAACCTTTAGTGTCTTCTATTCCTTTTCTTTATGTTAACCTCTTTTTGCAGGGTGACATTTTCAACTGTGTAGCTGGTTGGTGTTTTTTTTTCCCCTCTTCATAATCATAATTTGTTATTTCAACAGATGCAATATTTGTTCGGGTTTATGAATCAAGGATGGACCTATTGAGGGCTGTTATTATTGGAGCAGAGGGTACACCCTACCATGATGGTCTTTTCTTCTTTGATGTTTTCTTCCCCAGCCGTTACCCTAATGTACCGCCGGTATGTCATGGAAGTGGTGTATGATTATTTCTTTAGCTTCTGTAAATTTTTGGTCTTTACAGTTTGTGGCTATCTGTTTTAGCTTGTCTACTATCATTCTGGTGGTCTTCGACTCAACCCGAATTTGTACGGCTGTGGGAAGGTGTGCCTCAGCCTTCTTGGCACGTGGCATGGGAACAAGAATGAGAAGTGGCAACCTGGCGTGTCAACTGTGTTGCAAGTGCTTGTCTCTATACAAGCTTTAATATTGAATCAGAAGCCATTTTTTAATGAGCCAGGATATGAATATATGAGTGGCTCACCTAATGGCGAAATGCAGTCACAGCAATATAATGAGAAGACATTTATGTTATCACTGAAGACAATGGTTTACTTGATAAGAAGACCGCCAAAGGTTTGTCTTTTAACTGTTCACAAGTATTTAATAGGAAAAATTGTATTCCTTTAGTTTTAATAATCATTGTATTCCTTTAGTTTTAATAATCATCTCGCGGTGAAATGCAGCATTTTGAGGACTTTGTTTTGGGGCATTTTCACAATCGAGCTAATGACATTCTGGTGGCGTGTAAAGCATACATTGATGGTGCTCAGGTTGGGTGTTTGGTCAAAGGCGGGGTTCAGGATGTCGATGAGGGTGACAAGAGCTGCTCAAAGGGTTTTAAGGATTCTTTACCGGCTTGCGTTGACGTGCTCTTGAAAGCATTTTCGCAAATTGGAATAGAAGACACTGAAAATTTTCAGAATTTAGCGAAAGGAGGGAAAAATCAAGCGGGTAATGTGCCTTTGGCTGCTATATGATTTGAGTCGGAGATGAATAGTAGTCAATTTTGAAACATGACACTGAGCGTCTTAACATATCTATAGGCCTTTAATTTATAATGAAATGTTCAAATCTAGTTATGGAGAAAGGTTAAATTATATACATATATTTCTTTCTACACAATGCATAAAATACTTTGAAAATTGTATAGAGGTGTAGATATGGCTAAAAATAGCGTTAATCATCGGAGACTTTTAATTCACCTTTTTTAAAATGCTTCGTCTCTATTTCGTTATAGAGTTTTCTGTAATTCTTTCATATCAAATTGTGAAGTATATGGATGGTGTTCCATTAAACCTTTGAATAATTTGACTGAGAAGTCCAACTTATTCTATCATTTTTTGGAATCAAATAAAACAACAGTCCAAATCTTCGTTGCACTGTTTAGTTGTTTTGTAAGAATTGTTAATAGTTCATATTTATCCATATAGTTTTGAAAACAAATGATTGCCGATCTCTGGCAAGTCCAATTAGTGACAGAAATTAAGAAACCATATGACATCAGTTACATTTCACTGTAAGGATACCAACCAATGTTTTTAATTGACTATGCATAAATTTGCCGAAAATTCACAAAAACAGTTCAGAACTTGCTAGTAAAAAAAATTGCTAGAAATCCGTAATAAATCATGATAATCTATACATCAAAACAAAACTCATAAAGAGAATTCGAAACAAAACTCATAAAGAGAATTCGAAAATACCTATATCGGAATAAGGAAGAGCTCAAAAAATCACAGATCTAACTACCGACTCATAAAGATGTGGTCTTAATGATGAAGAGTCGACTAGTGGTCTAAGCATCCCCTTCCAATGCCCTCTCTCTCTAGTTATTTGTCCGAAGGTGGTGTGTGAATGTGGAGAAAGCAGGGGAGGGTGGTGGAGATGACTTCTGCCTTTTTGTTTTTTTTTTAATTTATAAAAATAATAAAGTAATAATCAAGGTCAAATTAGTCAAATGACAATAAATTAAATGGAAATAGAGGAAATTTGGATGGAAGGAGTATATTGTTTAACAAATATAAAAAAAAAGAGAGAAAATTATTTTTTTTAAACTAAAAAAGAAAATCGTTAAATAGGTAAAAACACGTAGAGAAAATTGTAATTTAAATTGTAATTTTTCCTTATTAATAATACTTAATTAAAAGATATTAATGTCTATGGACTATTTAGTTCTTTTGTAAGAATTGTTAATAATACTTAATAAAAAGATATTAATATCTACAGACTAAGTAATTAATTATGTATTTTAAAAGAAAGTTAATTATGTAAGAGTAATTTTGTTAAATTTAAAGTATTAAATAGTTAATAAAAAAATTTACACTAATTTTTTCAGTAGTACCACCAGTAGAGTGGGACTTGAACAACAAAACAGGCCTAATACATGTGCCTCCAGATGTGTTTGGCCCACTGCACCGTCATAAACCCTAAACGATACCCGGCTTCTATATATATTGCTTAAATCTCCACCTATGCGCAACCAAAATCAAGTGTCTCTTGGAGCGAAAATGGCTACAGCAGCTGCTAGATTGATGCTTCTCAAAACCGGCAAGCAGTTTCCGCTCCATCTGTTGCGTGCCCCAGCTGCTGCCGGTTTATCTAGAAATTTCAACATAGAAACTCAAATTATTTCTGAGCCAAAACTCCGGTCATCATTCCCTTCCCCTAATTTTGCTGTCGGATTTGGTTCCTTTGAGACTACTGTCAGTGCTTTTAATGATATTAAACCGCTTATGGATTGGAGATCTGTTGCGTCCGGCGAAATGGATAGGCTGGATCTTAGTGGCATTAAGAGAATCAAATGTGATGATTTTGATGATCTTGACGATGACGATGACGATGTTGATGATGTTGATGATGATGATGATGATGATGATGATGATGAATTTGATGCTTGGATTGACTCCATCCCTGCCGACGATAAAAATGATGATTTCAAACACAGGCAAAATTAACGTAAGGTTTTTCTTTTTTTTCTGCAAATTTAAATTTTGTTTTCGAATTTTTAAGTGCTCTCTTTAGCATAATAAACAAAGAAAGTAGTCTTACAATGTTATTTCCTCTTCAATAGTAGTGAAAAGCATTGTTATGGCGCACCTGCAATGTTTAATTGTTTAATAGTTTCTTTGCTAGTTATAAATGTTGATTGAGTGGTTGAAATGGCAGTCTCATCTAATTGAAATAGTGCAATGTGAATTTCAAATATAGAAGTTTTCAGTGTCTTGAAATTGATCAAGTGCTAACTGGTAATTGTTCTAGTGATTTTTTTATCGCATTTGACTGCCAAATACAGGAAAAATTAAGTTAGCTATTTTACCTAGTAATTAAATTATGAAGGATCTCAAATTTGACTTGTTTGGGCTGTGTTTGTTACTATTTTTCGTTTTTTTTTATGAAAAAAAAATTGTTAATTTTTCAGCATTTGTTTTACTGAAACTGTTTTATTATATATAAAATTATACTCGATTATGGTTTTTTTTGTCATTTCTACAAGGTTTAGGCAATATGGAATATTCGGAAGTTACACACCGAAATGAGGATTTAGTTTGCACACCACGACAAAGATTGCTTTGCTTATGTTTCTAGGTTTTGATTTCAATTGCAAACCTTCATCAATCAATTATTTCATGCGTTTAAGTTGAATATTCTCTCTCAAATTATGAGTTATAACGCCTGAAAATTGATGATGGTACGTATCTAGCAATTACATGGCAAATTAATGTGAATGAAAATGTAATATACAAACTTAGCTCAGCACTTGTGAACTTTCGTGATTCTCACTACAAATTTGCGAATCCCACTGCACCTTCAATCAAATGAAGCAATGAAGTGTTTTATAGCTGTGCTTTTAATTCCCAATATAAAATGGGATTATAGAGAAACTGCTATTCTAGTTCGTTGAACCAAACCATTCATAGTACAAAATAAAATGACACTTTTTGAAGAGTAATCGATAACCCGAAGCTGAACATCATTCTTCATATCAAACACAATACAAAACCCCACATTTCTCACAGCAGTTCAGCTGCCCTCAGATCAGCCATACGAACCCCAGATACGTATATAGGAATCATTCGCATCAAGGGACAAACGAGAAGGATCATAATCCAAATAATAGCCAATAAAATTTTCTAACGAAATAGCCACTGCTTTAGACTGAAACCTAGGCTTTAAATCATGCATTTGTACCCACTCTTCAATAAAAATCAAATGAACCTATAAAGGACCTTCACCCGACTTAATGGTGTGGAGAACAAGCAAGTGATTATTGAATAAATATGGAGCCCCTGTAATCCACGATCCAAAGCCACAACGTTGAAAAAGCGAAAAGGGACTTGTTTAGCCCCCAGTTCAGTAATATTATCAGCAATCACCTCCCTCATGGAGAGAAAATTGATGTGGTTATAGGTCAAAAACATCCCCGCCAAACAATGATCATAAGCGAAAGAGGGGACAACCCCAGATGGGTCACTTCCAATCCTTAATCTTCCTTATTAGAAAGTGACAGCTGTTGGAGATTTGCCTTGCCTCCATATAGAAAGGAACAGAAACCCTAGTTCTGACAGAGACGAAAAACGTTAAGCACAAGGCTCACGAGACGAGAGCATTATATTATTATTAAAAGTCAAAATTTCTACTCTCAAATAATTATCAAATATTTAATAATATAAATGTCACTAAAATAAATTATATTTTAGTATTTTTATAAACGTGTAGCTGTTAATAATTAACAAAAATATCGAACCAAAACGAAAATGAAAATTATCGAGTCAATGTTTTCAAAATTGTTAACCAAACCGAATTCGAAATTTTGGTTTGGATCGACAGTTCACCGGTTCGTTTGCTCATCCCTGAGGCTTAGCTATGACGGGTTTGATTGCAATAAATTAAAAAAACCTCAAGAAAGAAAAAAAGAAAAAAAAAAAAAAATCACTGCATCACAACCGCACAAAACCCTAAACCCTGAATAGAACTAACTAACTTCCCGAGACGACAACGTCCGCTTTATCTTCACCGCCAGTTTTGTTGTTCTTGAAGATTCACCGTCAATTGTATACGAAGCACCAAATTCAATTTTAATTCTATAACTCTATTCTCTGCTTCCAATTCAAGAAGCCGCTTTTCACAGTTCTTCCTTCTTCCTCATGGATTCATCAGTGGAACCTCCAATTCCAACCCCTCTTTACGAAACCCTAACTCCTCTCTCTCTTCCAACTCCTCATCAATCACCACCGCCCGAGCCTCTCGAGCCTTACACTGTCTTTCGCAACGAGATTTCTCTCTCCTCTCCCCAGTGCTCCACCGTAGACTCTGCCGCACCTGATTTCTTCTCTCTCCACGTTGTCGGCTCTAGCGAAGATGAAGCAGAGCCAAAGACGCCCGGTCGACCAGTCGAGCAGCCGACCAGAAAATCTAAGCTGCAGACGGCGCCTGACACCACGCTGGAGAGTAGCTGGTTTAGAGGGAATAGTAAGTTTAGGAGTCCAATGCTGCAATTACACAAAGGTACACGTTTTAATTTAAATTTTGTTTATTTTGGCTACATTGATGATAAACGATGGTCAGTGCTGTAGCTTTCAATCATATCATTATAGATGCATTAGAACTTAGATGCAATTTGCTATCTTTAGAAAGAAGCAAAAAGAAAGTAAAATTTACTATTGCAGAAGTCCTGGTTCTTTTGTCCTATATAGACTTTCTATTTCAATAAACCTGAACAGAAGTTGCAGTACATATTAGCTATTTAAACCCATGAAATTTAAAAGAAGCATTTTTAACTTTTTCTCTTCTTGTATCACATTGTTAGGCTTACTAAAAATTGAATAAAGGCTGTGTGGTGCTTAGCCTTTTTGTCAAAAGGCTCTCTTTTAGTGCTAGAGAAAAGTAGTCAGGAGTTCTGTTTTTTAGCCTTGGAAATCTCCTATGGAGATGGTTGTGGTTCATTAAAGGCTTTGAGGTTTTTTGTTTCAGTGGTTCAACTAGGGGACAGATTCACAGAAATTGCTATGTTCATAATGCCTATATAATGCCTATAGGTGCTAAGTTAGCTACGATTTAGGGGAAAACACTTCAATACACACATGTGCGAGCACACACTCAAAAGCTGGATAATAAGCCAAACTAGAGCTTAGTATTATTACTTCTGCAACTGTTGACATAAATTGACCTATCATATCAAAATAAAACAAATAATTGTGCAAGTAAATCACAAGAACTTCACTGATAGAAGGAAGTACTTGAGTTGAAGTACTGATATAAAACAAATTATAAAGATAATTTCAATCATGTGTGAGTTTCAGAATGAAGTAGAAGCTTAATTACAGAATGGAATTGAAAGAGAGATTTTGAGAAATTAAGAAAAACTAACACAGAGCAACATAACTTTCTTATGAATCATCTGCTATGGATTTAGAAGGTTTGCTTTCTTTGTGCCTTGCTGTTGTTGGACTCCATTTATAGAAAGAAGGGAAAAAAAAACTAGAATTGTTTGATTGGAAAAAAATATAATTAACCACCACCTTGCTTGCAAGCTGCAACTAAGCCCCCTGAGGTGAGTGCCTCACTAAGGTCACCTGCCACTGGATTTTGGGACCTCAGAGGCTGCGCCCTATGCAAGGAACACCTAATGTGAACATTTATCAGACATGCTTGTTCTCTTTTGCAGTCTGATATATTTTCCTTCTGAACGATGTCCTTGTTTACTTGCTGGTGTTTGGATTTATGATGGCTAAAAGAATTTTACCAGAAGATGTTTAATCTTTAATGATGCTGAACATACGGATTTAGCTTTGCTGACAAAGTTGTTGTAAGTGGGACCAAAAATCTGAATTTGTTGCTGGATTTTGCAGAGATTGTAGATTTCTGTGATTTTCTCTCTCCTACCCCTGAGGAGCAAACTGCTCGTGATGTAGCAGTGAAATGCGTTTTTGAGGTTATTAAGTACATATGGCCCAGTTGCAAGGTGATTCAAGTCTCTTACCTCATCTCATTTCAAATTTCATGTAAGCATCTGGGTAGGTTTTGTTATTGCTACTTCCTTACAGGTAGAACTTTTTGGTTCGTACAAGACAGGACTTTATCTTCCAACAAGTGATATTGATGTATGTATCTTGTATAATTTGCTAAAATTTCTGATAACTGATCGACTATATTGAAGCATTAACTTTATTTTATTAATTGTAGGTTGTGATTCTGGGATCGGGAATAAAAAAACCTCAAATTGGTTTGCATGCTCTTTCCAGGGCATTGTCTCAAAAGGGTATTGCAAAAAAGATACAGGTATACATCCTCCCTTGATTGTAATATTATTATGGCAACAAGAGATACACTTACACACTTACATAATGTTTCAGGTGATTGGAAAGGCTCGTGTGCCAATTATCAAGTTCATAGAAAAACAAAGTGGTGTTTCATTTGATATAAGGTTTACCTTTTCCCTGCCATATTATTTAAGTATGCGGTTGCTTCATGCTGCTTTCATTGCTTACTTGGAGTGTTGCAACTAGACATTTTCCAAAATCAATGATTGTTTGCTCGAAGTAGTGGTATTGTTTTTGGTTTGGATACACTATATAGTTCCAATTTTTTCTTCTCATCTTCATCTTGCAGCATCTGAACTTTTGTCAAAATTCACCTCCTGTTTTATAGAAATCCTGTGAATCAATTACTTTGGAGACTTTTAAGAAACACATAAGCAAGAAAGCTGGCACCTTTAGAAGTTCTGTTATATTCTGAGTTCTATTAATTACAATGAACTTTACACTTTTAAATATCATTACAGGCTAGACAAGGAAGAAGGATGTAGTTCTTTGCTGGATTTTTTTATGTATCCATCTACCAATCATCTTGTGCAATCATTACTTGACATGTGTTCGCATATTGAAAGGCTAACTGGTCACTTTTTCCGTTTAAGACTAAAAATATACCAGTGTATTCAAAACTGCTAAGATTAACAGTTGATAATTTAAAAGTTGAGACAATTGATTGAACCAACATAAAGTCTTGAAAATTTTCTTCTACTGTTAATCTTTGCTTACTCCATGGCATGGATTGCTAATTCATTTGAATCTAATGAATCATAAATGCTTTTTTTTTTTTTTTATCAGTACTCACATCAAGTATCATGGGTTATTTAGAGACAGTGTTCTTGTGTACTGAGCTTTTGGTTTTGGCATCTTGAAAAATTATTTCCCACTATATTCTCCACTTTGCTTCTCTGGAAAGTGATTAACTTTTTCATTTTCTGTCCTCTGAATGGCAGTTTTGATGCGTTAAACGGACCGAAAGCTGCTGAGTATATTAAGGTTTGTTAATTATCTTCTCTTGGATCTAGTAATTAGTTCTTGATCATGTGTTGCTTTGCTGAAGTGAATATATGCTAGTTGGAATGTGGATCACTCTGGTACATAGCACTAAGACAGGAATGTAAAACTTCTTTGTATAGGAATTATGATTCAACTTGGTTTGCTTCTCAGATTGCTTGCAGTACAGTTATCTAGAATATAAATAATTTTGTGCAATTGTCATGAAATGGAATATATGCAATGCCTGACCTGTTGAAGTAAATATGTAAAGGTTCCACAATATCCTCAGTCAATTTCATGCGTTGTAATTGTTGGATATTATATTGCATTTTTGTCTTACCAACCAAATGCTGCCTTAAGGTTAATGAACTAATGTTCAATTGCTATATATCAATAACGAAATTTGTAGCTTCACAATAACTTAGTATTTGTTTGATCGTCACTTGTAATTGTTTATTACTCAGAGTGCTAGTTTTGAAACCCACATTGCTATGGTCTCTAATTTGGATGAGACATCAAAATCCCAAATTTCTAGGATGCATCAATTTGTGCTTTGATTGCAAAGAATTTATGCTAATCCTTCTAAGATATATGATATCAAATGTTATTCCTGGATTGCATCCTCTGCATGAGAAAGTTGGATGTTTATATAGTTCCTTTTTAGGTTATTCCATGAGATGTTTACTGCACAGTATAGAAGCAAAATAAGTGGTAGTGATTGAAGTTACAAAGGATGTTTTTTTTGCTAGGGTTTTTTTGGTGGGCACAGTTCAATTTCATAGGTAACTTTCATCTATTGTGATAACTAGAGTATAATTCGCTTAAAGAAAGGATCAGATGATTCAGTACAAGACAAAACATTGATGTGAGGCAACATTTTGTAACTTTGTTCAAGATATTAGTTCTAAGATCAACATTTATCAAAGAAATTGGTGTCACAGAAAATCCAAATGATATAATGGATATGCTTCTTTCAGTGAGAAAGTTCAGGTATTACTTGGACTTGATTGGTGTTTGTTATAGTTGATTTTGCTTGCAGACTTTATGTGAAGATGAAACAGAAGTGCCCTTTTGATAGGTGCCCTTGCAGACTTTACTTGAGACGAGACGCATAAGTTGTAACTATTGCAATGGTGGTCATGCATGCTAACTCTTTGGATAAGTGCAAGCTGTTGTGTACTATAACCTTTGAAAGATATTTTTGCATATTTATGTGATAATTTTTTTGAGACATTAGGTTTATTTGGGGTAAGTGCTGTGTGTGTTACTCTCTTCTTCTCTTGCTTCTTGTACCACATCTCTATTTCATTTGCTCATCACATTTGTGTGGTCCAGATAAATATTTAATTTGTATACTCCTTTCCCTCTCAATTTCTCACACGCCCACATACATGAATATTCAATTCTTAATTTGCAATTATTTGTAGTTTTATTTTCAGGATGCTGTTCTTAGTTGGTGATTGTTTGTGGGTCTCTTTTCAGCACATGCATGCACTTGCGCATATACATGTATAAATTCAATTCTTAATTTGTGGTTCTCTTTTCAGGATGCTTTGTCCAAGTGGCCTGCTTTACGACCTTTATGTTTGATACTAAAAGTATTTTTACAACAGAGAGCACTTAATGAGGTGTCAATTTGTGCAACCATCTTCTAATAGATTTGATGTATTGGACTGGATAGTTCTTATATCTTTATTTCTGCTTGACTTATTCTTGAATTGTTCGAAGTATGTAGGTATATTCTGGTGGTATAGGTTCTTATGCGTTACTTTCTATGCTCATGGCAGTATTAAAGGTAAAGAGAATTACATAAATTTTCTCTCTGCATGCTTGCATTTTCAACTGATCAGTTCTTCTGAATATGTTCACTTGTCTTACGGGATGCATCATCTTATATGGATTTGGAATGTCCTATGTTAGAACGAGAATCAATGTAATATAAAGCTGTTGCTCACATTTTTTCTGATATAATTACAAATTCTATTCAAGTCTTGATAAGTTGTTTCCTATTATCTTTCTCTTTGATTTTGTTGGTCATTCATTTGCTCAAGTATTCAAGTTATATTTGATATTCAGTTCAAGTGAAACACAGCTTTACGTGCACAATCAAGCTTGCTTAATGATGATGTGTTCAATTAATTTAGAGTATGTCGTAGTTCTTTTGTTGATTAATGGAAATTTTATCAGGATGATGTCAATGAGCAAATTGATTCAATTTGAACATTTCTATTTCATCTCCTTTGTCAAGGGCTGCTGCTGCTATATTAATCTGAAGGGGCCTTTTTTGGCTGCTGGAGAGTTACTGGCTAACTATATCCCTACACTTGATGCTATAACAAGTATTTGCATTTGTAACTAGACTAGAAAGCAATTCTAACTGACTTGAGAGAACTCTCTCTGACCAAAATGCCTTTTTCTTGGTGTTCGATTAATTTCTTTAGCCCTTTGTCTTGCAAATAAGGCTTGTTGGTCCTGCAGTCCTGTTGATACATCAGCAAAGTGCTTTTGCCAAAGCTATTGCAGCATTTTGGTGGAGCATTGAAAGCTATTGCGAGTCAGGTTGGGTGAGGGATCATCTATTCCAGAAATGAAAATGAAATGAAGTTGGATAAGAATAAATGTATATTATATGAGAACAATATACTTAACTGTGATGCTATAGGCAATTGGTCACCTGTATGTTGTCCCATTCTCCTAATTGTGGTGCATTAATATAATAATTATCTATGTGACTGAGGTTCTGCTATCTCTATGTTAGGTTGCTTATGAATGATTTTTCATCTAATACATTCCCTATTCAATGCTGTTCATAAATAAATGGCTTCTGAGATAATCCCTTTCCACCATTTCTCATCATTCATTATCTTCATTATCTTATGGTATCTGTTATATAATGCAACAGAATCTGAGGGAGTGCCAGGCTTCTCCAGAAAATAATTTGGGAATTCTTCTGGTATGTTATCTCAAACAACAAATAATGATTTACTTAACATAGTGTTGAGGTGAACCGTATTAGCAAAGTCTTTCTTTCTTTATTATATCCTGCAAGTGATGCAAATTGCTAAGTAACCTAAACAAAAAAAGAGTCTGCAAAAATAATGGTTTGTTTAATGTCAGTTGCATAACTTGAATCAACAGATGCTAAGCCTATAGTTAGGGATATAATAAAACAAACTTTTATTCTTTGTGTGTTGTTTTTGGTGGCAGATACACTTTTTTGATTGCTATGGTCGCAAATTGAACACTACAGATGTTGGTATATCTTGCAATGGGACAGGCACCTTCTTTTCAAAGCATAGAAAAGGGTATAAAGACAAACAAAACAAAAGAATTTACAAAAAAAACTGAGATAATATTAGCTTTTAATATGGTGACCTATTATGATATTATTTGGCTTGTTATATTCCTTTTTCTTTTTTTTTTTTTTATAGGTTTGTCAACAAAGGACGTCCTTGTCTCCTTTCCATTGAGGATCCCCAGGTCAGCAGTCTGACATAAATTTCTCCTCATTATTAGCCTAAGAAATTGTATTGATTTTTTAAATCTCCTTTCTTGGTCTTGAATGGGCTCTTTAGCTGAGTCTAAGAAAGATTGAAACTTGGGTCCCAGGAGTTGGGCCTACCCTTTTCTTACTACTACAATTTATGGCACCAAAGGGCAAAGTTGTTACAATTTCATGGGTTGCCTTCAACTATGGATCCTCTCCAATTATTGGTCACTTGGAGCAATACTAGGGGGTTCAAAGTGCATTTTCAAACTCCCCCTTGTGATGTGGCCTTAGTCCTGAAAAATTGACTTTGTATCATCAATCAAATACACCTAAAAGTTAGATTTTTTTTTTTTTTTTTGTGTATTGTTTACTATAGAATATCAATTTTTCCAAGATTGAGGATCTCATTGTCCAGGGGCTCAGTGCAAATGATCTAAAGGGATGGTTTACTGAAAAAAAGAGGGAGTTTAAAGTTTGCACTTTGAACTTCCATCATCAGCTTGTTTTGCTTTTACACTAGATGAATGGCTGTTATTGGTGCACTTTGTTGTTGCAGTGTGTTTTCTTGGATGCGACTGAACTGTTTTATGAAAATGGAACATTTCACCCTTGCACCAAGATTGCATCGACATTATTATTATTATTTTATTATGTACTGGTTCTCTAAATTCTTTCCTCCTTTTCTGAATTAGGCTCCGGATAATGATATTGGGAAGAACTCGTTCAACTACTTCCAGGTTTGTTCAAAATCTTTTTGCACAATTATAATGCATCGGTTAACTGAGAGGACAGAATCAAGGTTCATTGGTATATGAATAGTGGACATGGTCTCAGAGATGAGCTTATATTAAAAAGATAATTTATTTTGAGGATAACATAGCGTAGTGATGGCCAAGTCGGCTTGAAAAGGGTCTCCAAGCCATCTGGAAAAGGAGAGAGAGTTTCATAGCGATTCATTAGCTTTTTTTATGTGGGGAGATGTAGATGTAACTGCATAACAATTTCATCTGTGCACGACTTAGATGAAAATTGGTTGGGTATTTTTCCAGCTTCCTTCAGCATAATCTGAACTAGGTCACTTGCCTCTTTTCACATAGCTGAATTATCAATCACATCTCATAGAATATGAAATATTGGGATTGGCTGGATCCTAATGTGTTCTTAAATCAGAATCATAATTGAATTGAAAATATTTTTGTCCTTTTCTGCTGCAAATTTCTTTATTGACTTCTCAAATCCTTGTTCCAGATTAAATCAGCTTTTGCAATGGCTTATTCAATCTTGACAAATCCCAAGACCATCTTAAGTCTAGGTCCGAACCGGAGCATTCTTGGTACCATAATTAGACCAGACTCGGTTTTGATGGAGCGGAAAGGAGGGCACAATGGGGAGGTGACTTTCAAGAGCTTGCTGCCTGGAGCAGGGGAACCAGTACAGTCAAATCATGACCACCTGCAAGAGATTTTAGGTAACTGGCAGCTAGATGATGAAGAAGAAGACCTCCCACGCGGTGGTGGGAGTGCTGGAGATAGTGCTACACAGTCTTTTGGAAAGAAGAGGAAATCGTCTTCCAAAGACAAGTCTCGTAACAAAAAGCTAAATGGAATTGATAGTGGAGAAATTGGCTCAAAAAATGGAAGGAAGAGACAACGCAAGAGACGTAACACAGATGTTTCTAATGGGTTTAGTCATAATGTGGGTGGATCTTCAGAGCCAGTAAATTAAAGCACTGCATGCAATCTTTGGCATGTGCTGGA
Source organism: Croton setiger (assembly GCA_948099555.1). Classification (NCBI taxonomy): domain Eukaryota; kingdom Viridiplantae; phylum Streptophyta; class Magnoliopsida; order Malpighiales; family Euphorbiaceae; genus Croton; species Croton setiger. Next base: position 21,622 of record CANUEY010328374.1, on the reverse strand, counting down.
GATTGTTGTCCCAAACAGGTTTTTTCTTACAAACTGTAAACTTATTGACCATCCACAGATCTAGCTCGCTGTTAATGGTATCGACATTGGAACTGTGGGAGCTGGAACCAAAAGTAAATCAGTACAGCCCTCATGTGTATTTACTGGTAATTTTTAAACTGGCTTTGGAGGACAGCATGCTGAATTAAGGAGCACAATCTTCATCAAAGTAGTAGGAGTCGTCGTTGCAAGGTTAACCTGATATTTCTAGTTGCCTGGTAAGTCTCATTTTGTTGACAACAAATTTTGGCGTTGGAAGTATGGAAGATGGAGCTTGCTAATGCTTGAGTGGCGGTGAGCGCAAGAAGTAGGTATGGAGTAGCCAGTTTTGGGTTGAGCAATTTATCCTTGCATTGTTAACATTCCACATTTGAGTTCATGTTGGTACTTGTTTGATGGATTTACCACTGCATAATCCTTTTCGAGTTTATATCATTTTTATTGTTTTAATTTGTAAAGCAGCAGTTGCTTGTTTGTGGATGTATGATGTGTGCACAAGAATCTGAATTGAACAAAGGAATCGAACCAAACCTGAAAAAAAAAGCCAGCATGAACTGTAGCTTTTCAGGTCTAGAGCAAACTACTGTTTTTGTGTTTAGTAAAAACTTGCACTAGAAGAATTGATTTATGCTACTTGAATTATGATATGCTGTAGTTATAGTGAAGGTTTGATGTGTTATTTTGAGAAACTATTTGTCAATTGCAAGTGTTGATGCGATTTCCTGATTTCTTTGGAAACTTGAAATTGAAATTGCCAGCGACATCCAGTTGCAAATTTTTTTAATTGTAAATATTTGATATTGTGTACCATATTAAAATGAGTAATCAAATGGATAAAATTTTTTATTGTAACATTTAAATTAGTAGAAACATTCATTTATATATAGTACATAGTGAAATTTATTAAATCCCTATTGCATTTCATTGGAGTGCTCATTCAACAGAACCAAATATTTAGAAAGATAAAAAGTAGTAAATAGATCTAACTACTATCTAAGTTGAGTTGGACTTTGATTTGGTTATGCCATCGGCACTGTACCTTTCTAAAATTTCTTCTTCGCTCTTTTATGCTTGCTGTGATTCAGTTTCTGTTAATTTCGAGTCAAGACCGACCCACCGAACCTCAATCCAATCTGAGGCCGATCCGACCACGGTATTCTTCAGATTTTCCGAACTGACCCATGTGCATTTTAGAAATTTCCAAAAAAATCGACTTATTAGTTAATTATACCAAACTCATTATCTCAGGTAAGAGAGTTCACAAACCGATTCCAACCCAGCCAAACCGAAATTGCAGTTGAAAACTCGATGGTTTGGATTGGTTTGAAATTTCAAACCAATCATAATGGTTTGATTTGATGTTTGTTCTCCAAACCGATTAAACATATATATATAATTTTGTATTTGATATAAAAATGAAGTTACTTCATTATGTAAAATTATAGATATAGTTAGAAATCATTAATTTATTGGTATTGATTTTTCTTTTCAATCTGCTAAAATATTGTATGGATTTTAAATTTTTTTATAGTTTCTAACAATATTATTTTGATGATTTTGGTTAACGGATTTATTTCAAATCACTTAAACAAAACCAAAATCAACAACATTAATAGTTTAACTAGTTTCAATATTTTCTATGGTTTGGTAAAAAGTTTGAACGGTGTGTGAACTCTCTTATCTTAAATTTTTTGAAATTGACGGTCATGATTTGGTTCGATTTTAACATCAAACCGAACAAACCAATCCATCAACATAGGAATGTAAAAACTCAATACTCAGTTCATTAAACAAAATCTCTGCACAGATTGAAAAAAAGAAAAAACTTACTGTCAATGTGTTCTTCTTCCTCTTCCTTCTCCTCCTCTGCAAAGTCATGGATCATTCACGGAATTGTGGCTGGAGCTGCAATTGCTGCGGCTGTCGGTGCTCGTGCTTATCTTGGTAGATCCGGGAAGTTTCGAAGTCGGGTTGTCGGTATCATCCCCGCCCGTTTTGCTTCTTCTCGATTCGAGGGAAAGCCATTAGTTCATATTCTTGGTAAACCCATGATTCAGGTACTTTCTCTCGTTTTACTTTGTGTTTATTCAATATAAGTAGGAGAATATGGAGTTAAAAAAATGGAATGACTTTTTTCAAAGAATTCAGGGAGTGACTTAATATTCAAAATCTCCAATGAAAAGAAAGAGATCTAATACTTTTTTATAACAGGGGAAAAAAAATCTCAAAATCAATTGAACGTATTTGCTCAGATAACATAATTCATGGATTAACGTGTTTTCTGATAGATTTAGTTGACCATTTGCAGAGAACTTGGGAAAGGGCCAAATTGGCAACTACTTTGGATCACATAGGTAAATTTACCTTATTGAATTGGGTAATGGTGCTGAGATTTTCAACTTAAATTTTAAAAATCAACGAAGGCATTTTTTGAACTACATATTTAGATTAACTTATGTTCATTATATTTGGGTAGATCAAGATGTATCTGGGTCCCATGTATGGAGAAGTTAACCATCAATAATTGCTGGGACATGTTCATCCTGTTTTGTTTGGCGCTAAAAGTTTCTATCTTTTTATTTTTTATTTTTTCGGTTTTTCTGTCTCGGGAATAAGAGAAATATGAATAGAGTTAACATAACAAATAAAAGAAAATTTCAGAGAGTGTTGTATATATATATTACTGATTGAACTTAGGATTCGAAGCAAATGATGTATAGAGACCTTGTTGTGTTTATATATTTGATTTTTTTGCTCAACTTAATTAATCTCTTGAGTATTATGGATGATTCATTCCCTCAATTTTCATTTTCAAAATTTTTTTGGATTGTCATGTGTGATGGGAGCTTAGGGTAATAGGGTCCTATGGAGTTGGACTTTTAATATGATAATGGAAAATGCCAAAAGCATCAGCTTTATGGCTGCAATATTATGGTTGACCATTTCTCTACATTATAAATTTTTTTGCCATTGTGATTGCACTCCATGAACTCTTGGTTTCTTCAACTGTCGTGATTATTATTCTCTATGGATTCTTGATTTTGTGTTTGTGCATGAGTCTTTATCTTTGGGTATGTGCATCTTATTCATACTTTGTTGCTGATGCAGTGGTCGCAACAGATGATGAAAAGATTGCAGATTGTTGTCGTGGATTTGGAGCAGATGTGATTATGACTTCCGAATCTTGTCGAAATGGTAGGTCATGTGATCCCAGTCATGTGCAAATTTTAATATGATGTCGTATTTACTGATGCTACAATTTATATTATAATACAGGTACAGAAAGATGCAATGAAGCCCTAAGAAAGCTAGGGAAGAAATATGACGTTGTTGTCAATATTCAAGGGGATGAACCTCTGATTGAACCTGAAATCATTGATGGCATTGTTAAAGCACTACAGGTGAATTTGCTTACCTTCCTCTATGCATACACCTTTTATTTTATGAAATTTGGCTGGCATCATTTGGAAGTTTTTAAAACAAGGGCTTCTGTAGCATATTGAAATCTTGAAGAAAGGGGCATGATTTTTATATCCTGTAAAATCAGGTTAATCTTGAGTTCTTTTTGTAATTTGCATATTGGTACAGGCAGCCCCAGATGCAGTGTTTAGCACTGCTGTAACATCTCTAAAGCCTGAGGATGCATTTGATCCGAACAGAGTGAAGTGTGTGGTGGATAACCGAGGTTATGCTATATATTTTTCAAGGGGCCTTATTCCTTATAACAAGTGAGTTCTTGTCAAATTGTGCAAAATATTTTGTGCCCTTTATTTGTTCTTTTCCCTTGTCCTTTATTCAATCATTCATAGGGCCTCTTAATGGATTTCTTTATCTACTTGATACAGATCCGGGAAAGTCAATCCACAATTTCCTTATTTGCTTCATCTTGGAATTCAGGTATAAAGATGCAATTTGACTTCAGTTCTTTTCTTTCTGAAATTTGGTGGCTCATGATTATGTTATATCAACTTAGTTTTATTATTATACTCTGCATCACTGATACAATGATCACGTGTCTCTGCTCAGAGCTATGATTCAAAATTTCTAAAGATATATCCAGAACTTCAACCTACTCCATTGCAATTGGAAGAAGATTTGGAACAGCTTAAAGTCCTCGAGAATGGTTACAAAATGAAGGTGTGATGCATTTCACTCGTCACCCATCTTTCCTTTGACTACGTCTGCATGTTTTCATTTCAAATAACCACCATTTTCTATTAAAAACAAGAAAAAAAAAAACTTATTATTCTTTTTGGAAAGAAATTAGGATCATATTGATCCTAATGCAGGTCCTATTTATGTCCCCTTCATGCACATATAAGCATTTTTGTACTGAATCATAACAGCTTGAACTATTACCATGTAAGGTTAATAGTGTTTGAAAACAAATGATTGATCAGGTGATTAAGGTTGACCATGAGGCGCATGGTGTTGACACACCTGACGATGTTGAGAAGATTGAATCTTTGATGCGCGAGAGGAATTTGTCTTAGTTCATTGATTTCAAACCAGGATTATACAGAGTGCTGCTAATTATACGAGTATTGGTTGCTGGAAGCTCTCTCCACTCTTCTCTTTAATTTATTTATTCATCTTTTCCTTGTTCTGGTGTATTATAATTGGTGATTTTTTTTATTTATTATAGGATCATCACAATTTAGTTTTATAAAAGTCTCACCTATCAATTTAGTTAACATATTCATTTAAAATTTTAGAGGAGTGTTGTTTCAGTTATTGTTCCTATAAATTAATTAAAATGTATTACAATTTCATATTCATATATATGGAGCTGTTTGTTTACTTTTGAGTATTTAATACAATATGTATGTTCTTTGCGATTTTTAATGAATTATTCATGATCTATCTTTTAAAAACATGTACTTGTTTATGCTACCACATTATAAACTTTGTAATTAAATATGTACAAGTGTCACAATTTATGTTGGATCGAGTAGAATTGAAAATTTAAATTATTTTGAATTTTACAATCATTTTTGAAAATTTTTTAGCAGACCAACTAGTTGAATAGGTAGTAGTAATATGTTGTGTTATAATTAGGGGTATGGCGTGTTGGTCGGTCATCTTATTTAGCATATTTAGCATGAAAAGTTGTATGATATGAAGTTTTCGAATTTGATTATGTTTTGTGGTATATCAAATAAACACCGAATTAAATTCGTCATCCAAAATTATTTGCTCATACAAAGAATTAATACTGGAATATAATTAAAAGAACAAAGAAAAAGACAGTTGTAAAGAATAATAAATAGAAGATTTGGTGAAGATCAACACACAGGAAGATCTGAAGGTGGTGGAAGCAGCTTTCGATTTGGTAGCTTTCCATCCAACACAACCCAAGCCATTTCCAACCTGGAATATCTGCAACAAATCGTATAGCAACCCACCCACCAGAGGGTACCCCAACAATGTTCCTTTCAACAGGGTCAACAAGGTTAAATTTTCCACGATCCTTATTTGAGTCAAAGTTTTCAAAACCTTGACCAACAACAAAGAAATTAAAGCCATGCAAATGAAGAGGATGGCTCTCAGCACCAAGAATACTTGTATCTTGCATTATAACCTCTATACTTGCATTGTAAGGTACCACTACTAGCTTCTTTCCATTTTTAACCATACTATTATTTGGTGGATTACCCGTATAATTAAAAGAAAACAGTGGAGAAATAGGAAAATCAAGAGTATAAACACCTTTTGATTGACCAAAATAGTATGATTAAAGAAGAGCTCCAGTTGACATTGTAAATGAAACATTATTAACTGAAGCAGCAATATTGTCCCATTTGGACCTTGACATGTTTGATTATTCTTGTTGGGACATGGGTCCTACTGTGAAGAAATGTTGTCTGTCGATTTTCAATTGCACACTTGCAAATGTACATTTGCAAAGCTACGGAGTTTGCTTGTAAATTTAGTTACAATTGAAGTGTCATTAAGAGATGGTAAATGGGGTTTAAAGAGAGGAAGTTTTGGTAATTGATTTTGGTGAAGGAGGAGATTTTTATGCTAAAATGGCAGCAACAGTCGAATTATCGAAAGTGCCTGAACCTGTCACGTAAGGTGAAGCAGCCATTAGAAATGTAGCATCAGGATAATTGGATTTGGTTTTCAGAAGAAGGTTAGTGGTTTGGGCAGGTGCTATAACCATAGTTTTAGTGTTGAAAGGTTTTACATAAACTGCATCAACTTCAACTACAGTTATTCGTAAAAGATAGGTCTTTTCTGGCTTTACTTTCAACTTATAAGTATTTGCCAAAAATAAATTTATTAGTATTAAAGTGTAAGATTATTTAAAAAACTGTTGTTATATATGTGCGTGCATACAGGCGCGAGCTAAACAATATATATATATAACCTTAGCAGAGCAATTATATGAAGGTTCTGGCAGACCACTGATAGTAAAAGTATCAAAGACATTAAGACCTCCACCAGTATAAAGTGCTTAATTGATTATTGCCTCTGAATCTGCATTGAACCACTCTCCTGCAATTTTTCTAAATTATTATTGAACATTACATTATAAATGAAAACTTCGAAATTAGGTTATAAAAATATTTGATTGATAATTACCAAAAATGATAGGCACTTCCTTGTGTGGGTTGGGAAATGGGCAAGGAACTCCTAGGTTGGGTTAACGGAAAGGATAGAAGTCTTTTGCCGAGACTTCTCGAAATCTTATCTTTTTTTTTAAATTTTTTTTAATAATCCAGTTCATCGTCTATACAGAATTTTGAAATTAAATACATTGTCACAGTTTTAAGATTTTGGCTTTTTATTACAATTACATTACATAGAAAATAATGTGTATCGTTGAATTTGTAATCGTGTCTAACTTGTAATATAACTTCAAAATCTAAAATTAATGACATTGTATTTAATTTCGGAGCTCTATATAAGTGATCCACTGAATTGTTTAAAAAAAATAAAAAAAAAAAAGAAAGAAAGAAAGGTGACAAGAGAGACTTCTAGCCTTGTCCGTCGGTAAAATAATAAGAGGGTCATAGAGAGAAGATCTAAATTAGTGGTGGTCATGGGCCTGTTCGGCTTGAAAAATTAGCGATTTTGGTCCGCTGATTAGTCGTGAATTAGTAATTAACCGGTTCGACGACAAACTATCAGTCACTGATCCGGTTTCGATCCCCTCGTCCGCTGAATTGTAGTCCACCGGGCTGACCCAAAACCTGTGACCATCTCTAATCTAAGTCATGAAATATGGGCATGCCACCAAAGAGTTACTCTTTGCCCTGTGATTGTGTAATTATTATACACAGAGCTTTGTATTGGTCCATCAGCCCACCCACTTCTAAGCTGTCGAATTCCATGCCTATCTCAATTCAATTCAAACCTTAATTTTATTAGTCAAATTAATGATTAAGCCTAATAATTATTTCTAAGATTATCATTGCTTTTCTTACCAAAATTTAACTAATAATAAGGGTTTTTTGGAAAAATACTAATAAAACGGGTTAATTTGAAACTCACAAACAATGAATAGTGGCTTATTGTATTCAATTTAGGATTTGATTTAGAGATGCCAAAAAGGAATGGATGCCCTCAAATGTATAATTAATAAAATATCAAATTTGAACAATTTGGGCGAGTGGTTATACCAAATGAATGGAGGTATTGTTTTGGACATAATAAGAAACCCTCCCAAGCAATAATGCGAGGCCCTGGAAATTGACCATTTACTGTAACAATGCTCTTGGTGTGACACTCACTTTGTTTAATGAAATAATAACAGTGAACGAATATACAAATGAATAGGCTAAGCTCTCTTATTAATTTGCAAATAAACCAACCACTCCCACCCGCCTCAAAATCTCCAAACTATACCAACCAACTTGCTTTGGTTAACAAAATTAAACCTGTAATTACAAAAACAACACAATAGCTTCTATAAAAGAGTCTCGTACACTACCAAATTTATTTTAATAAAAAAATATTACAAAAGAAGAGAGAATACAACATTTGTCCTCTTAGAAAGGAAGAAAGGAGCAGGCTTGCATAAATTTACAATAATAATGTCAACCAATTGTTGCTAGAATCAAAGATGCATTGGTGGTTCACATGATTGAACATGGGCTGTTCAGTTTTGTTTCAACCATGCTTTTTCGCCAATTGGGTCATTCTTCTAATTTTTATTTTTAAATTTATTTAATTTCAATTTATTAACAAAATTATCATATTATTTTCAAGAACTAAAATTTAACATTATTGATTACTAATCATTAAAATTAAAAATAAAAAATAGCAAAAAGGACCAAATTGAAAATATATACCAAATTTAAGGTCTCATTTGTAGAAAAAGTTGATTTTGTCTCATATTTGCCAAATTCAGGGAGTAAAAACATAATATCTCGTTATGATATGGAACTGTGTGATTTGCTACTAACCTAAACCATAAGATGAAAAACACATGTCACAATTCAAGAACCGCTTTTCTGATTATATCCATTTCCTCTCAAGCGTCGTTCCAAACAAACTCTAGCCAAACACTTCTCTCTCCACCTCTCTCGATCTATTATCCGTTTTCGCTTCACTACAAAATTCAACTATAGAGCTGCGATCCTCTGTTTGTTTCCATGGCTACCATTCTTGAATCCCTTACTATTCCTCGCTCCTCACCTTTACCCAAACCTACTTCCGTCACTGCTTCTTCCATCTCTTCTATCAACAGGAGACCGACGCTATCGTTACCGGAGGCCAGAGGTCTCAAGGTTAGCTTGACTTCTTCCTTGACTGGCTCCTTCGGATCGGCGACACAGAATCTTAATCGTTCTAGAGTCGGTCGTGGTGCTAGAATTGTCTGCGAGGCGCAGGACACTGCTGTCGGAGGTAAATCACTGTTGATTTAAAAAACAAAAATCTAAATTGTGTTGAAAATATGATCTACTTTTTATAGATAAATTAAATCATAGCGTTTAATTGCCAATAGGATTCGAGTTCCCTAAATAAGTGGAAACTATGAGTACGGAGTATTGATGGGAGTGTGATTGTAATTTCTAATTAAAGTATGTTCAAACGGAAGGTATATTTGAGCTATTTACTTGATCGTGATGATTGAGGCAACGTTTTGATATGTAAATTAATGATAATACTAATAGATTCTGTTGAAGATCCCTAATAAATGGTAGAGTTGTTGAAATTTTTATTGAGGTTATTTAGATTTGTAGAGAAAAGCAGGACTGCAGGAATATGAAATCACTTATAATTTGAAAGAGCCGGCTTAGTTTCTCATACTTATTCAAATGGAAATATTATACTAAAAGTGACTGTTATTTAGGGGGAAAGGAAATTATATAATGAACCGATTCTGAATTCTCCTATAGTTGAGAGAACGGAAGTGAATGGTTGTGCTTAAGTTTAGTCTACGGTAAACATTCTTTAGGTTCAGTCTCTATCATAAACTATCTATATAGGGTTGGACCTGCTTATTGATGTGAGCACTCACTAGTTCATGTATGTCCTGTATAAGAATAGTAAATTGTAATTCCTGTTTCAATTTTATCTTCTATATTTATCCACAATGTTTTTGTGGATATGCTAAAATAAATGACCTAACATTGGTAAGTTAATACCGATTTGCTTGGAAATTGCAGTGGTTCCTCCTGTTAGTGAGAGTACGTGGCAATCACTTGTTCTCGACTCTGAATCCCCTGTCCTAGTCGAGTTCTGGGCTCCATGGTGTGGTCCTTGTCGAATGATTCACCCTGTGATCGATTCCCTCGCAGAGGAATACACTGGTAAGCTTAAGTGCTATAAGCTCAATACTGATGAGAGTCCTGCAATTGCTACTCGATATGGGATCAGAAGCATCCCAACTGTTATGATCTTCAAGGATGGTGAGAAGAAAGATGCAATTATTGGTGCAGTTCCCAAAACTACATTAACCACCAGCATAGAGAAATTCTTGTGAGTTAAGTAAACCTTTGTTGGAATTAATCTCTTTCTGGTATTTGTTTGTTCTCACTATAGCTTTGATGTCCCTTGTTCCTATAATGAACTCCTGTTGTGTTCTGTATAGTTAATGTAAACCGCCGTGTTTTCTTTTACCCATAGATTATGGATAGTATTAGCTATGTCGACTTGATGCTTAAAAATTCAATATAGTAGTGGGAATGTACTCATCTCAACGAAAATTGAGTATGGATTGCAGGATTAGGTTGAAAATGCTGGTTTAGCTGATGTTGCTCCATTCCGACACCATTAAAACAAGGCTTGAAAGGTTCTTCTTAAAGGATAACCTTGAATGGTTAGAACTTTAGGTGGTAGGCTAAGCTTTTGTATTTGAACTGAATAAGATCTCATTTTTCGTATGTAATGCATCGGATTCGCCAGTTTATGAAAGCACCCGGAAAATATCATCTTAGAGTTGCCTATAGTAATACATTCTTATTGTCCATCAACGTGATTGTTTTTTTCTTACATGTACGATGACTTGGTGGTTCGTGACATGCTACTCCTACTGTATATTTCCGGTGTTTTTTCTTGTTTCTATGGAGTGCAAGAAGCAATCAACTGTATGTCCACAACATCTTTACTTCTTTCACGTTATTGTCCATCCTTTCTTGTTTCAAGATTAGATTCTGAAGGATGATATGTCCCCAACATATTTACTTCTTTCACCTTATTGTCCAACCTTTCTTGTTTTAAGATTAGATCCTGTAGGATGAAGTGTGTAATTAATTTAAATTATGAACCAAATTTACAAAAGCATCTAACAATATCTATAAACAATTTCGGTTTTAAATATGCAAAACATGTTAGTTAACCACAAAACGCGAAATACCAAATGGAGAACCGCACTGCACCGCACATGCGCTTAAACTGTCGGCAACGTGCGGTGCAGTTCAGAGCACATTCGCAGTTTCACAGAAATGAGTTCTTACAACTAATTTAAATTTTAATTAATTATAAAATTTAAATAGAAAGATAACTACTTCAAATTCAATTAGAATTTGTAATTATCAATAATATTTCATTATCGGATCAGAATTTAAAAAATTAAATAAAATTTTTTAAAAGAAGAAATATCAAATGCTGGCAAGAAAATGTAATCTTTACAAAAGTGAAAATTGGAGTTTATCTTGGTGGTGGCACCATCCTATCTCCACCGAGATTGATACTCATTGTTGCATATCTGTTTGTTGTTATGAATTCTATTTTTATTTTATGTTTAATTCTTACCGATTCAATTCTAGTTAATATTTGTTAATTTCGACTGAGTGAAATTGACGTTTATTGACTTGTATATAAAATTATTGACTTATATTGATTAGTATTGATTGATATTAACTGATTTTTTCGATAAAAACCATCCAACGGCAACGACTTCTATTTTTCCTGAATTTTTGAAGAATTTTTTAAATTATTGACTAATATAAACAGATTTGTATAAATATATGTAGGGGATTGTTTTAAAATATTTTGGTTTAAGTTTGACTAATATTGATAAAAAGTGCTAGTTTCATAATTTCTAAGCTTAAGTGGTATTGAGCAGCTCAATAAATTTATTGAAAAGAGTAGGAATATTATCTTCGGTTTCTAAAAGTGTTTGTATGTAAAAAAGGTTGATTTGGAGTTCAATTTTAGTTTTTCTTTTGTATATGTGTTTATATTATTGATATGTTGATCAATTAAGGAGCAAAAATTATTGTTGCATTTTTTTTTTAATTTGACTTGAAATTCAAGAATGAAGCATTGTTATCTCTTTGGGTTCATCGTGGAAGTGGAGTAGGTAATCAAATACTAAATTGTTAATCAATGAACGGAGCCCCTCTTTGATTAGAGTTGTAATTTTAATGTTGAATATCATTTATCTTCCTTTTTTATTTGCAATATACCTTCTCAGAAAATGGGTTATCATTTATTATCAACCCAAGTCGCGAAAAAAAGAAACTTAATGGTAGAGTAATTATACAGTTTAATAAAGCCAAACTATAATCACTTCAAAGTAATTTTATAAATTGGAATATTATTCGAAACGTAAAGTGGATAAAAAAGGTGGCTAAATATCAATTAATTTTTTTTTTTAAAAAAAATATAATCTAGCAATTTGTTAGTAAATCGACGGGGTTTTCGAAAAAGGAGTATAATATTGAGGCAATTAATATTTAACAAAAACAAAATGTTTAAAATTGACATTGTGGATATGTTATGTTATTTTGAGTGCATTGGGGAAGGAAATAGGAGGCCCATCGTTAAAGTTAATAAGAGGCGGCCCGTCGTTTTCTATATGATCTTTCTGCTTGCTTTCTTATTTTATCCTCTCTCTCTCTTTCCCAATATTTCAATTTAAGCAACATATTATCAACACTTCTGATCAATCGATTTTGCGGTGAATTCTTCGAGCTCCATTCAATTTACATATTTCTCTTCTTCTCCATTCATCTTTTTCCATTATCGGTACGCTTTCTCTTCCCTTTTCTTCTTATTGTGTAAATTGGCGGTGGATTTTGGTTATCGGAGCTGATTAATTGATTGTTATTTGAGTTTCAGATTTATTTTTATTTTCAGCCAAATTAGAAATTACTTTCATTCTTCTTTTGTGATCTATATATATAAGAATCTGAAACGCTTCACGCTAGTTAGGTTTGTACCATAAATATATTATTTCAGAGTTCTGAATCTAATTTGATCAAGTTTATAGATATTTTCTTTTTCTGAATTTCCATTCTGTGATGCTTGTTTACAGTCTAGATGAGCGTTTGCGCTTAATCACATATGTATTAAGGGTTGGTATGGTTTAGAAATTTGGCAATTTTGAAACATTATCATGATGTAGGATCTGAAGGCTTGCTGTTTATGTGTTTCTTATTCACCATTTTTGGGGTTAAGGAATCTTTTATTTTGGTTGTAACTGAAACTTGAAATTTCTTTGTCTTTTCATTTGTGTATGTTTTGAATTAGTTTATTCATTCACATATTATTTTTTTTTTTCATGGGAACTACTGTTTTTGGACCATATATGTTATTGGATATGATTTATAGTATATACTAGTTCCCCTTTTCTGGGCTGTGTGTCCCTCTTCATTGGTCTTGCGCTCAAATGGCAATAACAAAGAATAAACGAATGTGATTATAGATATATACCTTAATGTTTTCAATCATTGAATTGACATATTTCCATCAAAATGCTTACAAACCTTATTTTGGAATACAGCATATGGCTACAGATCTGAGTTGCTTTGCCGGTGAGGCATGTCTTGAAACTGAAGATGTTAAATGTAAACAGAAATGGAAATCTGTTTCAGACCCAACAGGAGATTCAAAAGACAATGGCGATTGTTTCGATTGCAATATATGCTTAGATTCAGCGCATGACCCTGTTGTTACATTATGTGGTCATTTGTATTGCTGGCCATGCATTTATAAGTGGTTACATGTTAAAAGTTCTTCCCCAGACGCAGATGGACTGAAATGCCCAGTTTGTAAAGCCAGCATTTCCCCAAATTCCTTGATCCCCCTCTATGGCCACGGCGAAACTCAAACTGATTCCAGATTGCAAAATGCCTCTACAGATTCGGTCATACCCCGTAGACCACCTCGTGCATCGAATGATCAAATTCATCCAAACTTTTTTCAGTCACAGTCACAACCACGTTCTTTGCATCACCAAGAATATTTCCCTAACCCATATGTAGGAGGTTCTGGGGCAATGGACTCATCGGTGACACCAATTTTCAATCCTGTAGTTGGAATGTTCGGAGAATTGATGTTTGCAAGAATTTTTGGGTCATCAGGTCCAAGTTTGTTTGCTTATTCTTACCCGAATTATAATCCCCTCATGGGAGCTTATAATCAGAGAATGAGAAGGCACGAAATGCAGCTTGAAAAGTCTCTAAATAGACTTACAATCTTTCTTCTTTGTTGCGTCATTTTGTGTCTTCTGTTGTTTTGATCCTATTAGTTTTTCAGATTCTGTATATTTGTATAGAGCTGAAAGAAGCAATTATAGCATACTCACTGCAATTAGAACTGAGCTGAATTCTCCTGTGGCATTTTCCATGTAAATATAGCTGTAATTACTAAAACTATTTTGTAGATTATTTTGAGTTCTGCGGTGTTGAATTGAGTATGATCACTTATTTCCGGAAGCTCAAAGGTGAAAGATCTTGAAGGTTCAATCTTTTTTTCGTACTTGGACGAGAGTAAGAGATGTGTGGAAGCCTAACTTTCTAGTCTTCCAAACTAAATTATTTTAAATGCATTTGTTACGTTAATTATTACTATAATTCCGATAATTTTAATTACTTGTAGTCCATATTGAACATCACTTTAGAATCATTGAGATAAAAAGGACAATTATCGGATTGAGGGGGGTTGGATTCCATTTTGAGAAATGGAGATATTGAGTTCACCCTTTTTGAGAAATAAAGATTTATTTTTTAAGCCATTTTAGAAAATGAAAATTTTGAAAAATGGAGATCTCAAAATTACTCACTTTTGAGGAGAAATTGATTATTATATTAGAATGAGTTTATTTGGTGCATGTTACAAGAAATTGCCTAATTTGAATTTGATAGAAGATCTATGAATGGTTTTTTAAATATAATGATAATATGATTTATTTTAAGTTTAAACATTCAAAAAAGGCAACCGCAGGCAGTAATATGAAATGAAATTTGTACAACAAAACTAATTGTCCATCATGAGATTGTTTTGGTGCATCAAACTAAAGTCATCAACGTAATGACTGTGATCTCATATGGCTCTGTATAACCCTACCCTCTATTCAGAATGTCCTACGCCAGGAAATCATTTTAGACCAATTTTTCAAATCCATTTTATCAAATTTTCCAAACCACATAAATTCAATACAACCCAAATCGCAGCCTTTAAAAATCACACAATTCTTTTCCTAATCGAAAATCTCATTTTGAATATAGTAAACCCAAATCAACAGCTTTAATTCCTTAATTAGCTTCGGAATTTAAGTTGGTTTGATCCAATTTCTAACTTCTTTCATTTCTTTTTTAGTGTTTATAATTTTAATCTAAATTTTCTGCTGAAATTGAATTCACTAATTTTATTTTTATCGGTTTTTACTATTTGAATTCAATAATTTTTAATCCTCAATTAATATATTAGTATATTTCTTATGTATAGATTAAGTGGAGATATAAATAAATTTTTTTTTAAAGAAAAGCATTAAACAATAAGAAAAACAGATCCATTTTTATGATATAATTGTAAGAAGCTTAAACACACCGACAAGCAAATCAAAAGCTACTAAATAGCACATACAATTGTTGGACCATGTTCTAATTCTGTCACAACAAACTGTACGTACACATTCCTTGTACGTAAATACGACCCTCCAAATATGCAATTAACGCGTTTTTATCGAAATGGATTATGTTGATAAATTCTTACAAGACATTAAATGCTTAGATCCAAATAATAGTTGTAGTAATATAATCACCGACAACCGCGTATTAGGGTTGCATGTAACATATATAAAAGGAAGCATTCCCTTCAAGCATTTCTTGCATTCATTCAAAACTTGTACTGTTGGTTGTTGTTGTTGTGTAGTTTCCAAGAAATTGATTTGGAAAATGGGTCCAATCATTTGGTATTTTGTGTTGATTTTAGGCATGTCTTTGGGAGGGATTAACGGTCAATTCAACGGTTGGCTTAATGCTCATGCAACCTTCTATGGGGCCAATCAAAATCCTAGCACTCTTGGTATGTTACGCTTACACACACTTGTTTTAATAACTCAACTAAAATATCTCTTTTCTACTTGTTTTTGTTAAAATGGTTGATAAAACTTTGTTATTTTTCTTAATCCATCTGCTAATTCTTACATACATCTGTATGAGGTCACTTATACATTATTAAAATTGAATATGATTATTTATGTCTTTTCAATGTGAAAAATAAGTAATAATAATATTTTTTAATTGGTTTGGTTATGAGTGACTCCATACGTAAAAAATAAATTAAAATATTTATGGCCATTCAAATAGATGTAATAGAATTTGTATACAAAATATATCGTACATATGAATTTTATAATTTAATTTTGGATAATAGCTTTAGAATATTTATGAAATAAACAAAGCAAATTATTTTACATACGAATTAGTTTTAAAATTGAAATGTTTTAATAGAATTCAGTGGATATATATGAGATATTACAATATTAAAGTGGTTTTAAAAGAATTGAGTAGAGGGAGATACAGCATACTGTGTTTTATATAACATTTTGCATATATTTTACAATTATAATGTCTTTGTTTAATTAAAAAGAAATCAGAATCTAAATCTTTTTAATCATAAAAAATCAGGAGGAGCATGTGGATACGATAATACATTTCATGCGGGGTTCGGAGTGCACACAGCGGCAGTGAGTGGTGCACTTTTTCGTAATGGAGAGGCATGTGGTGCTTGCTATCAACTTATGTGTGACTATAAAGCTGACCCTAAATGGTGCCTCCGCCGTGGTCTTGTCACCGTAACCGCCACTAATTTCTGCCCTTCCAACAATAATGGCGGTTGGTGTGATCCTCCTCGCCACCATTTTGACATGTCCATGCCTGCTTTTCTTCGCATCGCTAGACAAGGCAATGAAGGCATTGTTCCTGTAATTTATAGAAGGTACTTTTCTTCATTATTTGGCTTCTTTACTGAAAAGGTTGATTTTTGTAAAAACTACTTTTGAATACTTCTTTAACTTAAAAAGTTAACTTGTGATCTATTTGTTTAAGTTTTTTAACTTACAAGTCGTTTTTATATAAGCAGTGAAATGATGCTTATCATTATATATTTTTTAGTCAGATCTGTTTGTTTAATTTTTTTTTTTTTTTTAACTTAGAAGTTATTTTATATAAGCAGTGAAATGATCCTTATCAATAAATATTTTTATGATCCTTATCAATAAATATTTTTTAGCCAAAATGAGAAAATCTCAAACAATCCCAAACATGGGAAAACTCAATTAATTAACTTTTAAATTTACAATTTCGTCTTTGATATTTAGTAAACATTACTATTTAGTCTCTCAATTTTGATATAATTATTATAACGTCCCTAACCTTTGACAATATTCCACTATATTATCATTTGTTTTTTTAATATTCTTAAAATATTAATCTTATGGATATTGTTTAAAAATGGACGAAATGATGATATCGTGTAATAATGTCAAAAATTAAAGATAAAAAGATAATTATGTTAAAATGCAATAACTGAATAATATTATGGACTAAATATCAGGATGAAATGGTAAATTTTCCTAAATTTTTTACACTATTTTCTTAATTATTGGGCTTCATTTCTACTTAAAACCCTTAATGAATTAACTTGTGACTATATCTGAAATTATGAATTGTGAAATGAAGGGTTGCATGCAGAAGAAGAGGAGGAGTTCATTTCACTTTAAGAGGACAATCAAATTTCAATTTGATAATGATATCAAATGTAGGAGGAAGTGGGGATATAAAAGGTGCATGGGTGAGAGGGTCTAGGACAAGGTCGTGGGTACCCATGCACAGGAACTGGGGTGCTAATTGGCAAAGCAATGCTGACCTTCGAAGCCAAACGCTGTCGTTTAGGCTCACTTTGGTTGATGGAAAAACACTCGAATTCTTCAATGTTGTACCTTCTACATGGCAATTTGGACAGACTTTTTCTTCATCAAACCAATTTTAACTAATTACGAGAAATTAAAGGTTAAAATATGTCCTTGAACTAGCATTTTTGTATTGTTCTAGGACATTATATGCCTAACAAAATATACTTTTTTTATCTATATATGTTTAAGCTTACAGCTTAAAAAATTGGAGCTTAAGTAAGCAGTCAATTTTATTTTGATTAACTTAATGTTATTTAAATGTCAATAAAGGAAAAATCTATGAATTATTTACACATTTTGTCATTAGATTCAGATTATTTCTCTTTACGTTTTATTTGTTTGATAATATCTTGTTTTAATTTTTTTTTCCTACATTCAAGTTTTAATTGTCACTCTGTGATGGTAGGCAAAAACTCCGATTCAAAATAAATAGTTTCATCCAACTAATTAATTTCTTATTTTTGTTAGTGTATAGAAATTTCAGATAATTTTGTTATTAAAATGAAATAATTCAACTCTGATTAATAGACAACACATATAAATTTATTAGACATAAAATACTTTCCAAATATGACCTTTAATTATTGTTGGTAGACGCAAAATTGTCCAAAAAAGGCATCTTAATGGTTGGTCAACTACGAGCCAGCGGTTTAATCGCGGGTTGGCCTAACGATCCACATAGGTTCAAGGCAACGGTAGGGAAACTAGGTAGACCGGCAGTTCAGCATGGGCTTGGCAACAGTCATGAGATCGTAGTTTCGTGCCGGCTGGTTTTTCGGTCTGAATCAATGGTTAACAGAAAAAAAAATCTTCCGATTAACCGGTAGTTTTTTTTGACGGTTTGCAGCCAATTCCAGTTTAATAGCGGACCACGATTTAAAAAATATTTGGACCTAAATGAACCTACCCCTCCTACAATACTGCTCCAGACTTAACGGTTAAGCCGATTTATTCCAAATAATCGGCAAGCCAAAACCGCAAATTTTTTCACAAAACCCGTCATAGCTACCTCTAGTTTTACGGGTACGGAGAGAGGTTCCACGCACATTTTCCCTTTAATCTTGTGCATTGGAATGCAAGCTCCAAATAGTGCACCATGGCGGCATAGACAAGTGTTGTGACTAGTGTACCTGTGCTGTGATAGCAGTCCGTCCTTGGGGAGCACACCTCTTCTGTAATACACACATGTCTTGAGCCACCAGACACTGCCGTGACGGTACATGCCACAATTGTGACGGTAATTCCTCTGCCCTGGGCACATGAATATTTAATTCGTACAATTTTTTTCTAATAGTAAGTAAAATAAATAAATATGAAGTGGAATATAAAGAGTGAAAAATATTTATTATTTACGTTTGAAGGTAAAGTGATTTCTTAGCAAATCTTTCCACTACTGCTCCTTAGTGTTATGTGTTGTGCTACTGAATTTGCTGTCTTTGCACATGCTGCTCTTTAGCTTAGTTCTATGTAATGCTCTTCTGTAGATGTCATGTAATTACCTTTCCCATTTATTAATAAAAATACCCTTTTTTATATATAAAGTGAAACGAAAAAAAAAAATCAAAATCAAAAGTATAGTAATTAAAAAGTGAAATGGAAAAAAAAAATTCAAAATCACTTACCAAAATGAAACTCTAATTACTGCATTAGATATATGAGGATATTTCACTAATCAAAATCGCTTAGCTATTTAGCATTTTATAAATAGCTATTACTTTGGATATAATGAAATTTAGTAGAACAATGTAAATAAAATGAATGGTTTATTGTATCACTTACGCGTGTTTTAAATTAATCATAATAATAAAACATTCATAAACAGCAAATTGTGTTAATTAATCAATTTAATTAGAAAAGACTAACAACTATTTGTTAGCACATAATATATTCTAATGACAAGACATAATTATTAATTAATAGTTGTGGGCAAATCGTTATTTGCTTGATCATTGTTTGTATCACACCAATTACTACAAATTGGAACTTAATTAGTATAAAGTTGGTGTAGCCAACTCAAAAGAAAGTATCTTCTCTTAATTATAATTAGATGTAGGGTTAATCTCACAAGTGCCAAGTGTAGTGGTGCTTCAACTAATTTAGGCTTATACTTTTTTTTATCTCTTGTGCATGCTTAATTTCCCACTATACTGCTCAATTTGCTTTAACAAATTCAACTTCCTATATTTGATTCTGTTGGCCTTGCCTTAAGTATCTCATAAAACCACTCTTTGATTATATTTTGTTATTCCAAATTTAAATTTCAAATTTCGTTAATTAAAACATAAACCCACTTGCTGTTGTGCTAATTATATTTATTTAAAGTAGCCCCTAATTAAGAGTCAATTATTATGCTATCTTTTAGCAGTCTCAATGTGTATATAAAAGGCTAAACATGTGTGTTTATAGTAAATCAAAGTGTAGAGTGAAGCCATGAAGCCTTTCTACTACTATCTTACATGCTTTCTCATAGCATTGCTTCTCTTGGCTTCCTCAGGTATTATATGTTCATATTTATATTTATACTGCATGAAAATTAAGTTAAAACGACATTTAATTTATTATTATGCCATTTAATGAGTTATGATATATTGGGGATGCAATGAAACAGTGGAAATGAGGGAAACGGTGAAAGAGATGGATGAAGGAAGAAGGTGCTATCAAGTGATGGACCCAAGTGGATGCAATCTGTCATTATGTAGACAAAGGTGTCTTGAGGTTAAGAATGGAAATGGAGTTTGTGTGTCAAATCTAAAAGAGGGAAATTACCAATGTGTTTGCTACATTAATTGTTCACCTTCCTAATGTCTTTCTATTTTCAACCAAATCCATCTCATAATAATAAGTGGCTCTATCACTTGTATTATCTTTTCTTAGTTTGTCTTGTTTTGAGTGAAAGATTTCAGAGCTTTGAGTCAATTCTCCATCTTAAACAAAGTCTCTCACTTGCACTTTTTCCATTATAAATAAAAATATTTAATACATTATATCTATAAAACTTGGAAGGGAGGCTAGCTGCAATCACCTACAAAAGTAATTGTCCAACAATAGTTCTATAGTTAGTTGAAAGAGATATATGAGTACTAGTTATTAATATAAATATAAAAAATTAATTATTTATTATTTTTAAATTATCTTTAACATTAAAATAAGTTAGACGTGGCCACGGGCCGGGCCGGGCCACGGTTCAAGCCACATGGAACCGTAACTGGCCCGCCGAACCGGCGGTTCAATTTAAACGGGCGGTTTGGTGGCGGGTTAGGGACCGGCGGTTTGGGGCGGTTCGAAGACAGGTTGGGGTGGTTGAACCGGCGGTTTGAAGACGGTTTGAGGCGGTTAAACCGGCGATTCCTCCACAGTTCACGGATTTGTACAGGTCCGGTTCGAAATTTTCTTAAACCTGAATCGGCCCGTCCTTCGGTCGGTTCAGGTTCCAGGTTGGGCGGTTTCGGGCTCGCACGGGTTAAAGCTGGTTCAGCCACGGGCCAACCAGACCGAACCGGCCCATGGCCATGTCTAAAATAAGTTATTCTTGTCACATTAAACTCTTTCCAACAAATTACAAAATGATTATTGGATAGTTAATTTTGAAGGCTAGCATTCCTTAAATTTAGTAGATAAAAAGACTAATTTAATTTTCAATTAAATTTGTGTTGTGTTATTTTATTTACTTTGCACATTGGGTATTTTCTATTATTAAATGTTAGAAAATAAAAATACAATTTCTATTGTTGTTAAAATTAAAATCTAGAAGTGAGACGGAATATGAGTATTTATCAACCACAAATTCATTATGTTAAATCGGTATATTTGCACGCAATAATTTGGAAGTACACAACATTTTTTTATTTTTAAAGAGACAAAACATTTAATATATCCTTGATATATTTGTCCTCTACTTATTAAACTTACTTCAGTTATATATATATATATATATATATATATATATATATATATATATATATATATATATATATATATATATAT
>CANUEY010328029.1:0-13849 GCA_948099555.1 Croton setiger | reverse complement strand
AGCGAGGCCGGTTTCTAAAACCGGGCGTTAGTCGAAATTTAATTTCGGCTAACGTACCCAACCCTCTTACCCAGTTTTTGGTTCAAACCATTGCCTTATCCAAATTTTAAAAACGGAGTCAATTTAACTTTTTCTTAATTTCTTTTTTTTTAAAAACTAGTTCCCGAAGGGTGGTGACTCTAAAAATAAATTTTAAGACCGACCAGTTCGGCAATCATCCAAAATTGTTTTATCACCTTGTTTTTCAAACATCAAAAATCTTTAAGTTTTTCGGTTTAATTTTAAAATCGGAAAAGCAGCCGTCCTGAGTCGGGACCGTCTTCAACAGCACAATCGTGCGTTTTGGATCTTCTCCTTCCTCCTCCCTTCTGGTTTTAGCCCGAAAACCCAGACTTCCAACCAATTCCAAGCGACCGTTCTTCATCCTCCTGTGGCTTTCCAGCAAGTTACAACCACTGTTCTCTTCCTCTACACCCCTTCTATCTAACCATCGAGCCCGAATTCCCCAAAACTCTCTAGATTCTAAGATATAATCCCTCAAAGTTGGCTCCTCAACACTGTATTCACAATTTCCAGATTTTGCCTAGTTTTTTTCCCAACTTCCAACAGTTCGTCCGGCCACTTTCGGTGGCTTTCCGGCGAACTAAGACCACTAAACTCTTCCTTTACACACCCTCTATTGAACCATCGGAGCCAAACTCCCCCATGCAATCTCAGTTGGAAGATACAAGCTCACAAAGTAGGCATCACACTGCTCAAAACCTAGAAAATTTTCTCTCACTTCTGGTTTCTCTTTCTCTCTCACTTCCTCAGCCAATTCCTTGACTTTCTATCACCTCTAACCTCTTCCTACAAGCCTTAAGGATGTTCTGAAGGCATTGGATCGAAGGTTTTCTTTCTCCTTTCTCTTTTCTCTTTGTTTTCTTTCTTTTCTCTCTCTTTCTCTTTTTTTTCTTCTCTTTCTCTTTTCCTTCGAATTCTCTCTGTTCTCTTCTGTAACCAACCACTTACTCACCTTACCAGGACATGCTTCACGTCCCCAACAAAGGGATCTAGCAGCTGCTTCAATCTTTTTGCCCAAAAACCTATTTTTTCCTCTTTTTCACTTAACTTACCCTTTAAGCTTTCTATTCCACTTCCTTTCTTATTTAAATTCTGTTTTCTAGCCATTTAACACATTCCAGCACCAAATTAAAATTTTTTGGTGTCAAAATAATAGGTATAACACGTGTCTGAAGTTTCGTAAAAATCGAAATCCGAAAATTATTCGCGGTTTGGTCGGTGCTCTAATCCGACTCCAAAACTTCGATGATTTTCACGAAACCGAAACTGTACGACATCGTCGTAAAATTAGGGTTCCAAAACTCTTAAAATCATATTAATAAACATATATAAAAACATCAAAATCATCTGCTTAATATTTTACGCGTTTCCGACAATTTTCGGTCGCACGAGCCAAAAACCCTAATTGGCTCCGTTTATGCTTTCAACGACAAACGAGCTTAAAACATAACTTGTTAATCATATTCATTTTATGTATTATCATATTCAAATCATATAATCCATAAATATCATATCAAATAATGATGCATTTTAATGAAAATGCACGTAATGCATGTAATGACGTCGGAACGATGTAGGCTAGGGTTTCGGGATGTCACAGAAGATGACTTTAGTGTTGTTTCATATGCTTAAATCTCTATTGTAAGATCTCATCATCATCATCAAAGACATTCATCTTAAACCAATTTTTTTTTTTTTCATGATTTGATGGTTAGTTGGATAGAAATCAAATGGGTTATTCTTATTTCTAGAGAGAAAAATTAAAAGGAAGATAAAAAAATTAGAAGGAAGCAGTAGTGAGGGAGGCGGCTACAAGAGAAAATAAGGATTCTAGGTTACAATATGTAAGGGAGGGTAATATTGTCATTTTATGTCAAGATAACAGTAAGTTAACGGCAGTTGTGGACGGAAAGACCTGGATGTACAAATTCCAAAACCTTATGAACCCATTAATAGGTTTTACAAAATCGAATGATCTAATCACAGATTATGCAAAACCTTAGAGACCTGTAAATAATTATCCCTTTCAATTTAGTCCTACCGAATTTAAGTTTTGGAAAACTTCATTTTGGTCCCTAAAGTTCTAGCGTATTTTCAATTAAGTCATTCAGAATTTTTAATTGTTTTCAATTAGGTCCTTCTATCCAAATGGAATTTAGAAAATTATAAACTGGCCCCTGAAATTACTGTCAAACTTCAATTAAGTCCTTGAAAACTTTAAAAGTTATTCAATTGAGTCCTTTTCTATTTAAATTGAATTTATTTTTATAGATTAGATTATTTGGCTAATAAATTGAGTTAGATAGTTATAGATATTGTTAATATAATTAGTATATGATAAATTAAGTTTGAAAATTAATTTAAATGGCATTTTTAATTGTTTTTAATATAGAAAACATATTGTTATAAGTTAAAATTCAAATGAAATAAGATTATTTTATAAATGGAATAAAGTAAATTAAAGAGAATAAATTTTTAATCATGCATCATGTCGTATGTGAATTATTTGTATAAAATCTTAAATATTTGTTACGTTGAGTTATATAGGAGCATCAACTGTAGAAGGGGGACGGAGTAAACAACCCAAGACCCAACCTTGAGTTCGACCGAGAGGTAAGTATAAACTTACTTACTTATATTACTTGTGAAATGATTTGTTTATGAAATGACGACTCACATGATAATTGAACTATTTGGACTAGTATTGAAGCCCGATCAATTGATTTATTTGTGTGAATACTCGAACTTTGAGGCCTGGAAAATGATTTTCTGCAGACCGCGAACAATCGCGCCGGACCGGACATTTTCGTAAAATAGCACCAGAAGTATGTCTTCATGCTACTTGAAATGCCCGGAATTTTATGAGGATCGCAGAAATGCCCTCGGAATAGCCATCGGAGTACCGGAACATCCCGAAAAGGCTCCGAAACGAAAAACGCGCGAGTTGCGGAGGAAAGGCAGCCCTGGCCGCCCTCCAAGGCAACCTTGGCCGCCCTCTGGAGGCAGCCCTGGTCGCCTTCTGGAGGCAGCTCAGGCCGCCCTCCAAGGGCGCTCCTGGCTGCCCTCCAAGGGCGCTCCTGACCGCCCTACAAGGTAGCCCCGGCCGCCCTCGACAGCAGCCCGGGCCGCCCTCTGTTGACTTTTGGCCGAATTTCACCTATAAATACCCCCCAAAACCATCATTTTCTTCACACCTTGAGTTGTGTTGACAGCCGCTCTCTTCTCCCTTCTTGCCGACGGTGATTCTTCATCTCAAAGGCAATTCTTTACTGCTTTTTGCATTGCTTCTCTTTGATAACTTGTATTTGCATACATTAATCATATAAAAATAAGTCCAAATCAAGCTGAAGCTAAGGAGCAGATGTCAACTGCCACAGGTATACTCCAAAACTCTTTCTGTTTGATTTTATTCTCTCATACTGCATTTGCATCATGCATACATGACATTTGCATCTCATGCATACATGTTTTGGCAAAATATGCCGTTATGATCACTCTTTTTGGCCGCCACGCCACCAAAATTAAGACTTTCGGCCATAGCACCGCCAAACCACTTTTTGGCTAACAATGCCTAAAACAAACACATTTTTGGCCGCCGCACCACACCAAAAATCACATTTTGGCCCCAAGGCCTAATAAACTCCTTTTTCCCCAGCGGAAACACACAAAAACACACTTTTGGCCAAAAGGCCTAAAAATCAATATTCCCCAACGGAAATCCAATCAAATCACACTTTTGACCTCGGAAGTCATAAAACTCCTTTTTCAATCCCTAGACCAATCAAAACAACACTTTTGACCACGGAAGTCATAAAACTCCTTTTTTGGCCACTAGGCCTAAATTTCACACATCTCGACCACGGATGTCGATAAACTCCTATTCGGCCACAAGGCCTACATTTCAACCACGGACGTCGATAAACTACTATTCGGCCACTAGGCCTACATTTCGACCACGGACGTCGATAAACTCCTATTCGGCCACAAGGCCTACATTTCGACCACGGACGTCGATAAACTCCTATTTGGCCACTAGGCCTACATTTCGACCACGGACGTCGATAAACTCCCTTTTTTTCCCCTAGGCCTAAATTCACTTTCCACACACTCATAGCATGCATATATGCATACACCCCCTCCATCGCCTTTAAATAGGCAAGTTCGAACTACATTGACCTTGATCTCTCATTCAAAAGAGAGTCTGTAGACATATTCGAGATATAACCTCGAATAGCAGGTCTCCCCATTCCCAATCATTTCGTCCAAATCTTCATTCCTGCATAACATTTATTTACGAGAAAAGGCAATTGGTATGAATGCATGACATAACCTCCGAATCCACCTCGGGTTCGAAGACTAGTGCATTTCATTCATTGGGGCGATTAACCTAGAAATAAGTTAATCGCAAAATGGAGTCACTAGGGGGTTCTTTCTTAATTTTTCCCCTTCAACAAAAATATATTAAGTGGCGACTCTACACACACATTTCACCCCGAGTGAACATCCCCGGCCAACCGACTTCCCTTGCGGATCGGCCCGGCGGCTCGGAAGGGGACAGCCACCTCCGATAAGGGTTCACAATCTGGCGACTCTGTTGGGGACTAACTTAACTAAAGTTAAGTGTGGGTTACAATTGAATTCATATCATTGCATATTTCTTTCCTAACATCTTTTTGCAGGAAACAAGGCTCTTTCCTAAAAAAGCTGTGAAGAAGATTTGGACTTATAAAAATAAAATAAATTGCATTTGCATCTGATGTGCATAGTTTTCAAAAATTGATAATGATGATGATGATGATGATGATGATGATGAGTTTTTCAAAATCATAAAAAAATGAATTTCAAATGAATTTCTTCTCTCTCTACAAAACTTCTTGTAAGTCAGGATAACGAGTAGCGCTTGATTGACACATCTCCTTGATGATGCCAACGGACAACGAAAGTGTCCCACCTTGGTGCCTAAAACCACTCCTAATCTTTTTGGAAGTGGCCCAAAAGTAAGCGTACTGTTGGAACCACGCGAAACTCTCTATTTGACATGTGGCGAGGTATATCCTTACTTTAGGCGCACAAGGGTCCTTATTAGCCACTTAGTTTTCTCATCCAAATTAGAACCTTCCCTTTAGGATACCCTTGATGAGACCTTTGCATTCATCCCATGACATTAAAATGAATTATGGTGTGATAGATATATGCATTCATGCATTCATACGACACATACATACCACCTATAAATAGAGGGGGAAATAAAAAATGAGTGGTAAAACCAAGAGTGAAAAAAAGAGAAGGAAAGGAAATAATAAGGAAAGGAATGGGAATGAATCACCTAAGATTAATGTACTTGGACAAAGAGTCTACCCTACCTTTACCTTATACCTTTACCATACCCTACACAAAGAGAGACCTAATCCTTTTGTCCTCTATCCATATAGGTACTTACCCCACAAGTGCCATCACCTACTTCCAAGATACCAACAAATTCTACCCTTTTTCCAATGGCCTCTTTGGATGACATCAGAACCCTGTTAAAGGAACAAGTCGATGCGATCAATGCCCAAATGGAAATTAGAATGGAAGCTAGGATCACTGAAGCCCTGGCTAACCAGAAAGCTGCCTTACTGTCTGAACTGGGAATTGGGGCAAAAGGAGCCTCAACTTCCGGAAAAGAACCTACCACTACTACCCCTGTCATTAATTTGGAGGACCAACCCTCTAAAACCCCTGAATCCGAGTCTCAAAAGATAAAAGAAAAACTTAAGGTTTTGGAAAGATCAATCACTGCCCTAAAAACTCACAAAGAACTTGTGGACATGGACTCCTTGTCTTTGTTCCCTGATGCCGGACTACCCACTAAATTTAAGATGCCCAATATGGACAAGTTTGATGGGACTTCCTGCCCTAAAACTCACCTGAAAATGTATGTGGGAGCCTTGAATCCCTTTGGCTTAAGTACCGAGCTCCTAGCTCAACTATTTCAACAATCCCTCAATGGTGCTGCCCTAAGATGGTTTGTAACCCTGGACCGATCCAAGATCAAAACTTGGGAGGACATTTGCAACGCCTTTAATACCCAGTATAGCTATAACATTGAGGTGGATGTAACCCGAAGGAAACTTGAAACCATTAAACAAAAGAACAATGAACCCTTCTCTTTGTTCCTTACAAGATGGAGGACAAAAGTCGCCCAAATGATCAACCGACCTTCAGAACAAGAACAAGTTGATATTATCATCAAAAATCTCCTCCCATTTACCAATCCCAACTTCAAACTCAATACTTACCTACCTTTCATTCACTTATAGCCACAGCTACCAAAGTGGAAGACCTTATCCAGTTGGGTCAACTCAAAGATGACTCAACCAGATATAAGAAACCAAACCCTACTAGTTCAGACAAAATAAATAAAGTGGCCAGTATTACCCTAACCAACCATTTAAACCTAAGTAATAACCAACCCAGAAGAAACTATACCGATCTCGGAATGCCAATCACTTTAGTTTTCCGAGAAGCAGTAAAGGCCGGATACCTCAAACCATTGGAGGCAAGGCCACCACCTAACCCATTACCCTTGAACTATAAAACCAATGAGTATTGTGAGTTCCACCAAGGAAATAGGGAAAAAACCGAAGCTTGCTGGACCCTTAAAAGGCGGATCCATGATGTGGTTGATAATGGGTCAATTATACCTAAAACCAAACCAAATATTAACACCAACCCTCTACCCAATCATGGGGTAAATGCTATAACCTCCCAAGAGGAATTGTTTGATCCTTTCAAGCTCTTCCTAGAAATGAACAACATTTGTGTCTTGGATCTCAATGACCTGTCCGAAGAAGTGGATGCCATAACCCGAAGCGGAAGGCAATATGAACCCATCATCCTGGACAAGGTATCAAACCAACAAAAGGAAGGAACCCCTGAACCAAAAGAGGACCCAGTCCTAACCCAGCTAAAGAAAACCCAAGCAAGAGTATCCATATGAGAACTTTTAGCCTCATCTTTTCCTCATTGCCAAGCTCTTTGCAAGGCGCTAAGCCAACTCCAAACATCGGTTGAAGTAAGCCTAAAAACACTTGTGGCTACTTTAACCCAAGCCTCAAAAGCACAAAACATTGGGTTTTCAGATAAAGATCTCCCAGAAAATAAGGGTAACCATAATGAAGCCCTTTACATCACAGTCTAAACTAGGAACAAAACCATAATGAAGCCCTTTACATCACAGTCCAAACCAGGGATAAAACTGTACCCATGGTACTTATTGATAATGGGTCAGCTTTGAATGTATGCCCTTTGAGAGTAGCCAGTTGTTTGGGTCTGGAGGTTTCCAACTTTACACCTTCTAACCAAATAGTAAAGGCATACGACAACACCCGAAGAGAAGTTTTAGGGGTTGCTACCTTATTAGTCACTATTGGGCCATCTAAAATGGAAATCCCTTTTCAAGTTATTGATGTCCCTACCAGCTTCAATCTCCTCCTTAGAAGGCCTTGGATACACCAAGCCAGGGCTATACCCTCCTCCTTACACCAGAAAGTCAAGTTCGTTTACATGGAAAAGATCATAACCATCCAAGGGGATAATTATAACTAGCTCAGAAACACCAAGGATCAGTCTCTCCTTGAGGTTAATCCTGAAAATTCAAGTATAACCCTTTCTGGATTTCAGTATGACACTATCCAATTCATAGAAGGCGAGGTATCCAGTCCTTATATTCTCTTTGATTTTGGGACACTACAGATCAATTGCATAGTGAAGTTGATGCTGAAGATGTCCTACTTACCCGGAATGAATATGGCTAAGTCTAGTAAGGCCTACCCTTCAAAGCATGCCTGGGAAAGTCCAGTTGCCAATGGAACTTTCGGTTTGGGATATGAACCAACAGAAGAAGACCTAATGAAGATGGATTTTAAACCTCAAAGAACCTCTGGGTCAAGGAAAAGGGATATTACAATGCATCGCTACTTTAGAACCCTCAATGGCTATTTTGTCAAACCGGGAATAGCAATTCCTTATTGTGGTTTCCAAGAGCCATTCTACTGCCCTCAATCCCAAAAGATGCTTCTGGGAATTGAACTCTTTGCTGATGTACTTAATAAAGAATCTGAAGATCCTTCCCAACACATGGAAGACTTTATGCAACCTAGTGTCTTTGATGAAGTTGCGGTAATTTCAAACTCTGAAGAACTCCCGAATCCAATCGACCTGATCAAGTCGACTCAAGAACCTCTGGCCAATTGGTATACTGAGAAGGAATAGTCCGTCATCCAACCCAGTGTCAACTCAAATCCTGAGTCTACCCTTGTACAACCCTTATCCAGTTTCCCTAAGTCTGGTCCAAATTCCCCTGGGCTAAGTTCTGAGTCTGATGTAACTGTCGAGGATAATTTCCACTCTTTCAATAATAATAATATTCCAACTTTTGATTACCTTGTTTGTCAGTCTTCCCAAGTACATTCTGGCAAAAATAAAGAAAAAATAGAAATAAAAGAAACAAAAGAAAAAATAATAATTGGCAAAGAAAATGAACATACATACGTTGTATGTGATTGTACATATAAAGATCAAATTGCTAGGTGCCTCAAGAAGTTCGCCAATTGCTTTATGTGGAAGCCGAGCGACGTCACGGGATTAGATCCAGCCATTGCAGCAGTAAGGTAAGTGTTAAACCACTTACTTAGAGAATTGACTTGTGATATTGCTATATATGATATATATATGAACTATTTGGACCGATATTGAAGTCTGGTCATCTTTGATATATGAAAAAGAAATTTTTGACGCTTAATTTTTGTCCCCAAAAAGTACCAATGATGATAATATGCCTAAGCTCAATGAGATCTCCAGTAGTTCCGAAAACAACTCACGTTCTCTCAATTCTCAGAATGTTTTAAGTTTTTCTCCCCTTCCCAGGATGTTTTAATTCTTTCAATTCGATTTCAAAATTCCTTTTTCTTCAAAATATATATATTTGAGTCTTTTTCTTTTTAATTTTAAAGAAATTAAAATTAAAAAAAATAGAAAAGAAAAGAAATTTCGGTTTTAATTTAATTTTCCTCTTTGTTGAAGTTTTAATTTTGATTTTAATTTTGATTTTAATTTTGTTTTGTTTTAGTTTCAATTTAAAATTTATTTAAAGAAAGGTTTAGTTTTTGTTTTTAAATAAAAAATAAAATTAATGAAGAAATAGGTTGAAGTTGGAGAAAATTGAAGAAAAGGATGAAATTGAGAAAGAATAAAAGAAGTTGGGTGAATTAGAAAGGAGAAAAAAGGGAAGGAAGGGCCTAATTACAGACGGAGATAAAGTTCTGGGGGTGAAAATAGAATACTGGAAAGTTGAGTAGCAGAAAGCGGAAAGGCTGAAATTTAAAGATCAAAACGACGTGTCGTTTAGATAAGTGAGGAAACGGCGTTCAAGGAAGTGCGCTGCGTTTAATTAAAACGCAGCGAATGACTTATTGTTTTGATGCGTGAAAAAGAAAAAAGATAAATAAGAAAATGTCGTCGTATATCCGTCTGAAACAAAATCAATCGAGGGCAAAAAAAAAGATTTGGGAATTGGGGTTTCTTTAGGACCAAATTGAAAAAATTCTGAGAATGCAGAGTAATTGAAGATGAAATTGAAATTGGAAGCAAAAGAAGAGGAGTAAAACCAGAAAAAGAAAGTGTGAGAAAGAGAGAGGAAGAGTGAGAGCAGAAAGAAGAAGCATCAAAAATGAAAATTAGAGCATAACCAACTGTAACAGAAAGAGTGAGAGAGAAAGAGGGAGCGTAGCCTTTCGGTCATTGGAGTTCGTACGAGCACTCTAGAGAAGAGACGGGACAGCTGGACGAATGAGGGGAGGAAGAGAGAGAGAGATTATAAAGGGCAGAAGCAGTCTGGATCAGAGGGGGAGCACTTGGGAGGATTCTGGAAACGGAGACTCGATTCTGCAAAAAGGAACATCCAGAAACTTTAGGTTTGCTGGAAATTCCATAGTATCATTTTTTATTTTGGCTGAATCGTTTTCTTTCAGTTTCTGTAATCCATGCTTCGGTCCTGTATTCAAAATCAATTTGAATTCCAGAATTTAAGATTCTTAAAATTTCTCTATATTTTCCTTCTCTAATCAAACAAATTTGTATTGAATTTCTGGGGATTGAACGAGGCTGTAAGGAAAATTTCTAGACGTTGTAAAAGATAGATTGGCTTAATCTGAGGTACTGTAATCATAAACCTTTCTTTTCAATTTCAATTTCTTTTATCTAAAATTTCTGGAACAGTTTGGGAACCAGACTGAAGATGCATTTGTTTCTGGCTGTTTGACTGTTTAGATCCCTTTTTCAATTGCTATTGATTATAATTTATGCTTACTGGATAAAATGCTATTGATATAAACAAGTTGTTTTGGTTGGCATCATTTCTGTTTTCCTTTTTCTTTAGGTTGATAATCTGTTTGCCTTATGTTATTTGCCTACTGAATATTCTGGATAAGAATAGACAATTTGGTGTTCTGTGGTTGGTCTGTGGATTGTGTATGAAAGATGATTGCTGGTTCTGGATTGGAATATAGCTGGAAATTAAGAGGTTCTTTTTGTTTGATTTGTATGATGAACCTGTTTAAGCAGCATTATGTTCATAGAACCTTTTGCAATATATTATGTGCCTAGATTGCATGATTTGATTCTATCTCCTTAATATTTCATATACCAAAATTTGAAAGCATCTGCTACTCATGTGATGTTCATCATGTTTCAAGTTTAAAAAGATAATAAGATAGATGACAGATCTGAAATGAACATGCATCTGAAATTCATTTCTTAACCCATTTGAACTTGCATCTTATTCTGGATTTGATGAATGGTCAATTTATCAAGAGGTATTTCATTTCTGTATTTCACAAATTGTAATGAACATGTTGGCACCTCACTGTCATATCATGAATGTTTGTGCAGCTCCATAAGTCTGCCATAATTAACTACACCATACAATAAGTTCAGAACTGTTTGTCATCATCAGAATGTATGATTCATTGCATATTTGATAGATTCAAATTAAATTAGGATTACTGGCTCATGAAGATTGTTTATTCTGTTCTGTTTGGCTAAGGTTCTGTTCTGCTTGATTGTTAAAAATTTTAAAGTCATGCTAAAGCAGAATCCATTTGATTAAAATGCATTAAAGCAAACAGATTCTCATAGTTGATTCTTAATTCTTTTTTGATTTGTCTCAAACTGGGTAACATGATTGTAATTAGAAAAAGCCTGCATGATAAACAAATGGGCAGAATAGAGAAACAAGTTTGCATAAGGATAGTTTGGGAATTGAAATAAATTTAAGGGGTAGTTTGGTAATTTTACCAAAATTAGAGTGTTAAAATGAAATTGTAACCTGCTTGCATGATGTTTGTTGGTTAAATGACATGAATAAATGTTTGTGTTTTTGTGAGGGTAATTTGGTAATTTTTCAAAGTTTAAGGGGCAATTTCGTAATTCTATATTTTGTTTCCAAAATGTGAAAATTCATTTTTTATGAGAAAAGGGTGATTGATTTGGAATGATTGTATGTTGATTGGTGATTTTAAAATTTTTGGGGGAAAAATTGCAATTTTATAAAGTTTGAGGGCTAAAGTGAAAATTTCCAAAATTTTGCTCAATTGTATGACGGGATGAATGTTTAAATTAAAATTGGTATGCTATATGGTTTGGATGAATGATTTTCTTATTTTAGGACTAAATTGCAATTTTTATATATTTTGGAGGACTTAACTGTAATTTTCCATTTTATGTTTAGATTTTGTAATTTTGGGTTTTGGGTTTAATTTTGGGAACTTTAAGGGTAAAATGTAATTAATAGGAAATGGTTTGTAATTAGTTGTTTAGGTTTTTAATTTCCGCAATTTATATTTCCGTAACTTTACCGCTTTCTATTGTGTTTTGCGCGAACATTAGTTATCACCGTTTAGGAACATCGTTTAGCCGTTTTCAAAACCAATAATTGACTTGACTTAATTTGGAAAACGATTTCGGTTTGAGAGGCCGGTTTTATACCGGGCGTTAGTCGAAATGTAATTTCGGCTAACGTACCCAACCCTCTTACCCAAATCTTTGGTTCAACCACTGCTTTATCCATTTAAAAAACGGAGTCAACTTTTTATAATTAATTAATTTGGTTTTTCTAAAATCGGTATCCCAACGGGTGGCGACTTAAAAACGAATTTTAAGACCGACTAGTTCGGCACAACCCAAAAAATGTTTTGTCATTTGCTTTTTCAAAAGTTAAATTTTAATTTTTCGGTTTTTTTTCTTAAAATCGGAAAAGTCGGCCGCAAGTCGAGATGTCATCAGAAATGTTATAGTTTATTTAAACTGTTGGACCGGTATTGAAGTCCGGTTATTTTTGTTATATGGAAAAAAGAGATGATATGTTTTATTGAATGATTTGGAATGGTATTAAAGTCGGTCAACTGTGATATATGAAAGTGAATTGTTATAGTTATATTGATTTGTGTGGACCGGTAATGAAGCCCGGTCAACTAGAGATATGTGTTATATGACTTGATTTGTTTGTGGTTCCTGAGTCGGTACTGAAATCCGAACAGTTGAGTTGTTTGATCTAAATAGAAATATATATGATATTTTCACCGGTACTAAAATCCGGTTATATGCTTATATAAGAGATATTGCTATGAAATGTACATATTGCATAAATGCATTTCACAGGACATAATTACAAGCGTTGTTATTATCGAAACCAGTGTGTGCAAATTTCACCAGGAAGAGCCTACGGGTTTGTACAGAGATGCCTACGGGCTTATATGATATAGAAAGGCCTATGGGTCCTATATATACAGAGATGATCTTCGGATCTTATAGAGAGAGGTTTGGCCGATGGTTATTGCCGGTATTCCTCATTTGCTGGATCCAACTAGAGAACCGCCACAGGTGAAATTCCCGGGGCAACACTTGGTCGATAATCACAACTAAAGAACAGATAAAACATGACATATAGCATTATATGCATACTGAGATGATTATATGATTAAGATGTTTATATGATA
Source organism: Croton setiger (assembly GCA_948099555.1). NCBI lineage: Eukaryota > Viridiplantae > Streptophyta > Magnoliopsida > Malpighiales > Euphorbiaceae > Croton > Croton setiger. The sequence continues at coordinate 749 of CANUEY010328029.1, read as the reverse complement.
GAGATGTTTATATGACAGAGTTGTTTATATGACAGAGTTGGTTATATAACAGAGATGTTTATATAACAGAGTTGTTTATATGACAGAGTTGATTATACAATAGAGATGTTTATATGACAGAGATGTTTATATAACAGAGATGTTTATATGCAGAGATATTTATATGATAGAGATATTCATATGACAGAGATGATTATATGATAGAGATGACTATATGACAGAGATGATTTATATGATAAAGATGGTTTTATTGATATGTTTTGATTATATTGCTCATATGCTATGTTTACACTTATATATAATTGTGTAAGGACTTATATGGATATGTAAAGTAACACAGATGATAGTATCTGTGATTATTTGGATAAGAGGAGTTCTAAAAGATGAGTGCCTATGACAGGTTCTGTTTAACCTTATGCATTTATGATATTATTGCTTTGTTTATATGACATAGTTTGCACTTACTAAGTTCACAACTCATTAAATTGCCTTTACATGATTCCAGGTTTCACTTGGATCAACTGACAGCGTCAGTTCTGTCATCCTACCTTTGGGTCGGTCAGCCGAAGCTTAGGATCTCTCTCTCTCTCTCGCATTTCTTTATTAGAATCATCTTATCATATAGATGTTGTTTGTCATATGGTTTGTAATCTATTAATAATGCTCATGATTAAAAGAATATATATATTATGGTAAATAAGGTATGGCATGACATATGCATACTGAACGTCATTGCATTCCATGTAGAG